>SJYX01000249.1:91453-121354 GCA_006410675.1 Oreotragus oreotragus | reverse complement strand
GGTCGTGAAGATCTTTTTTGTACAGTTCTTCTGTGTATTCTTGCCACCTCTTCTTAATATCTTCTGCTTCTGTTAGGTCCATACCATTTCTGTCCTTTATTGAGCCCATCTTTGCATGAAATGTTCCCTTGGTATCTCTAGTTTTCTTGAAGAGATCTTTAGTCTTTCCTATTCTATTATTTTCCTCTATTTCTTTGCATTGTTTGCCGAGGAAGGCTTTCTTCTCTCTCCTTGCTATTTGGAGCTCTGCATTTAGATGGGTATGTCTTTCCTTTTCTCCTTTGCTTTTCACTTCCCTTCTTTTCACAGCTATTTGTAAGGCCTCCTCAGACAGCCATTTTTCTTTTTTGCATTTCTTTTTCTTGGGGATGGTCTTGATTCCTGTCTCCTGTACAGTGTTACAAACCTCCATCCATAGTTCATCAGGCACTCTATCAGATCTAGTCCCTTAAATCTATTTCTCACTTCTACTGTATAATCATAAGGGATTTGATTTAGGTCATATCTGAATGGTCTAGTGGTTTTCTCCACTTTCTTCAATTTCAGTCTGAATTTGGCAATGAGTTCATGATCCAAGCCACAGTCAGCTTCCGGTCTTGATTTTGCTGACTGTATAGAGCCTCTCCATTTTTGGCTGCAAAGAATATAATCAATCTGATTTTGGTGTCGACCATCTGGTGATGTTCATGTGTAGAGTCTTCTCTTGTGTTGTTGGAATAGGGTGTTTGCTATGACCAGTGCAGTCTCTTGGCAAAACTCTATTAGCCTTTGCCCTGCTTCATTCTGTACTCCAAGGCCAAATTTGCCTGTTATTCCAATGGCTGGGTAATATTCCATTGTGTATATGTACCACAGTTTTCTTATCCATCCATCTGCTGATGGACATCTAGGTTGCTTCCATGTCCTGGCTATTGTAAACAGTGCTGCAGTGAACATTGGGGTACCCGTGTTTTTTTCAATTCTGGTTTCCTTGACATGTATGCCCAGCAGTGAGATTTCTGAGTCATATGGGAGTTCTATTTCCAGTTTTTTAAGGAATCTCCACAGTGTTCTCCATAGTGGCTGTACTAGCTTGCATTTCCACCAGCAGTGTAAGAGGGTTCCCTTTTCTCTACACTCTCCCTGCATTTATTGTTTGTAGATTTTTGGATATCAGCCATTCTGACTGGTGTGAAATGGTACCTCATTGTGGTTTTGATTTGTATTTCTCTGATAATGAGTGATGTTAAGCACTTTTTCATGTGTTTGTTAGCCATCTGTATGTCTTCTTTGGGGAAATCTCTGTTTAGTTCTTTGGCCCATTTTTTGATTGGGTCATTTATTTTTCTGGAATTGAGCTGCAGGAGTTGCTTGTATATTTTTGAGATTAATTTTTTGTCAGTTGCTTCAGTTGCTATTATTCCCTCCCATTCTGAAGGCTGTCTTTTCACCTTGCTTATAGTCTTTCTCCATCTGGTTTATTTCATTTAGCATAATGCCCTCTAGGTTCATCCATGCTGTTCTAAATGACAAGATTTCCTTCTTTGTTATGGCTAACATATAGGTTATACAAGATGCTGCTTTGCATACTCAGTCATTCCTGACTCTTTGTGACCCCACTGACTGTAGCCCACCAGGCTCCTCTGTCCATGGGATTCTCCAGGCAAGAATACTGGAGTGGTTTGCCATTTCCTTCTCCAGGGGATCTTCCCGACCCAGGGATTGAAGCAAGGTCTCCTGCATTGCAGGTGGATTATTTACCACTGGGACCACCAGGGAAGCCTGTTTTTTACTTTAAAGCCCCATGGGGCTTCCCTGGTGGCCCTAGTGGTAAAGAACCCTCCTGCCAATGCAGGAGACACAGGTTCAATCCCTGGGTTCGACCATAGAGTCACAAGGAGTTGAATATGATTGAAGCAACTTAGTATATATATATGTGTGTGTACGTATTAATATATTTACTCCCTTTACTTACTTAATCTATCTACCTACATACCTATTTACTCACTTACATCACATTTTATCTGGAGTGGATTCCTCTCTGAATTCTTAGCCCATGTAGCTTTCTGGGAGAAGAGTGGGTCTTATGTATTATTATCTCAGTAATTGTTTACCTGGGCTTCCCGATGGCTCCCACGGTAAAGCGTCTGCCTGCAAAGCGGGAGACCCGGGTTCACTTCCTGGGTCAAGAAAGTCCCCTGGAGAAGTAAATGGCAATCCACGCCAGCACTCTTGGGTAATACTATTATACTCTAAGGTCTCCTTAGTCAAGCAAGTTATAATCTTATTAATTGGACTTACATCTGTTTTAGTAGATTCTAGAAAATCACTTTTCTTGCTTGATGAAGGTCCCTACTCTACCTTTAGGATGATGATGATGACTTAAATCTTTTAGTAAATCATTACAAACTGAAGTCTACCAGAAGCTGGAAGGAAAGTAAGGCATACCTCTTAAGTACAAGATAGTATAGCTCTGATTGAGGCAGACATTTATAATATCATGACAAGGATGGAGGATAAAACACAAAATTGGAGACCAAATAATCTAAGACAACTCAAAAGAAAAGAACAGCTTTATAAACAATTTTTTGGAAAATTAAATAGAACACTTACACTTCCCACAGTGGAATCTGAAGAAGTAATATCAGAAAAGAATGGTCTCATTGCTATATATTCTATTGTTTGATTCATGTTTTTTCAAAGACCTAGGTTTATGGCTGGTAAATGGATTATCTCCATCAAATATGTATCCTATTTTGTACCCTGACATTGAAGTAATACAGATAGTTGGGAAATAGGATCAGTCTATTTACAACACTGTACAGCCAAACATGTCCATTGGAACATAAAAGCAACATGGCCTGGACAGTATAATGAAGTCCAACAAGTCAAAAGTCACAAAGTAATAAAGAAGATAATTTCAAAATTAGAAGAAGAATTCTTATTTTGTAATTAAAGAAATTATATATGTAAACTGAACAGGATAGGTTGGAATGAGATGGGATAGAATATAATAAGGGAGGTCAGATGGGATGTCCCACAAGTTTTAACTATGACAGACCAAATATTGGTGCTTGGTGACAGGCTCCTGGCTTAGAGCCCACAATACATGTTTGTCTTCAGTACAGAAAAGTGATACTTGGACACTTGTTAGGAACAGAATCTCTGGCTCAATAGATTAGGGGTATGACATAATGTTACTTTCCTTATGTTGGGCTTGCAGCAGTGGGAAACATGCAAATAAAATTCAAATGAAAGGAAGTCAGGCTCTAACATAAAAATCTTCACTCTCAAAGCAACATGAGAGTTTTCCATCATGTCAGAAATTGCTTTGATCTGCATTTCCTTGGGGCTTCTGTTCACCCTCTACTCCAGTGATTGTCTGTCTAGAGGTTTGGTGGGCAGGATAGGAAGTAGGAATTCAAATAAAAAGTGACTTGTACAGTCTCATGGACTGTCCAAATTGGTTTTCTTTCAAATTCTGGTGACAGTAAAACAAGTTGGTGTGTTTCTGAGAGCCACAGTAGCACATTCTGAAAAGAAAATAATATTCTAAAGTGAAAAGTCAATAAATACCAGAAACATGGCCTTGGGGTTTGGTATTGAAATGAATCTTATTTGCAGAAGAACAAACAAAATAAAAAGCCAAAATAAGAAGCCTTTAGTCTATTTGAGAATAGATATTGGCACACAAGCAATGAAGGAAGATCAGAAAGGAAGGCTGGGGCTTTTCAATTGTTTAGTAAGGAAACATTATTACTCAAAATAGTTGAAAATTACCTTTTAAAATAGTTTCTAAGACAAACCACTTATCAGTTTCTCCTTGAATTAATATAGATATACTGCACGTTAATACTGGATATTGAATATGCAAATGTGCATGCTCAGTTGCTCAGTTGGGTCTGACTCTTTGTGACCCCATGGACTGTAGCCTGCCAGGCTCCTCTGTCCATGGGATTTCCCAGGCAAGAGCACTGGAGTGGGTTGCCATTTCCTCCTCCAGGGGATCTTCCCTACCTAGGAATTGAACCCATGTCTCCTGTGTCTCCTGTACTGCAGACAGATTCTTTACTGCTGAGCCACTGGGGAAGCCCTACTGAATATAAACTCCATTCAAACTATCAAAGAAAAAGTCCTTTTCATTACAGGTTTAAATCTTCATGTCTCATAAGCTAAGGGAAGAGATTGCAGGAGGTAAAAGAAAAGTGGAAGTTGAGCCTGTGAATTGTTGACGTAGAGAATTGTTGGCCTGAAAGAACAATTCTTGCTTTCCCATTTGGGTAGGGGAGAGGGAGACCAAGTTTCTGTTTTCCACTGACCTCTAGAGACATAGACAAGAGTTCCTAAAACTCTTTTGGAGTGGAAAGTTCAAAAGATTTAAGCATCCAGCTTCAGCCATCACCTCAAAGGTCAAAGGATGACTAACTCATAGCCAAGGCACTGGAATCTCTAGGACTTGCTTTCCACATTTCTGTGGCTTCTTTTTCATCCCTGGATCTTGTTGGGCACATTTGAAGGATATTAATTGTAGCCCTCCAATCCTCTCACATAAGGACTGTGTGTCTATGTGTGTGTGTGTGTACACAGATATTTATACACATATTATGGGAATTAAAAAATAAGGCCCCCAAATTCATAAAGGAGATTGCTATTCAGCCTCTTGACTCATTTTCTGAAATATATGTACATGCAAACACATATATACCCACAATGTGCTGGATGGCCTTATTCTATTCAAATAAAACATTTAATCTCAGAGAAAAGTCATTATTTACCTTGAGAAATTCTGAAGACATAACCTCAAGATAAATTTTACATGGATAATAGTTATTTGAACATGAGGAAGGGATAATATTTTTTAAAGTTTTTAAATTGCTCTACTTTTGTGGGACAGATAATAGCATGTCTACCTCATTAAAAGATAGCCAACCGGAATTTGCTGTATGGCTCAGGAAACTCAAACAGGGGCTCTGTATCAACCTAGAGGGATGGGATGGCGAGGGAGATGGGAGGGAGTTTCAAAAGGGAGGGGATATATGTATACCTATGGCTGATTCATGTTATGGTTTGACAAAAAACAGCAAAATTCTGTGAAGCAATTATCCATTAATAAAAAATTAAAAAAAATTATTAGTGAAGAGGAAGGAAGGAATGTAAGGAGGGAGGAAAAGAAAATAACCCATACATAGCTGGAGATGCATAATATATCATTTTAATATCAGATATGGAGTGAATCTCTGCCTAGATTCAAAAATTCATTGAGTTTCAAAAATGTTCTGCTTTGTACGACATCATCTGTGATATGCCATTACTTTGCCAAACAATGGGTAGAGGCTGTGCTTTTGAGTATGACAAGTTATTTCTATTATTCTATTGTTTTCACCTTCTCATGTACTTTTTAAATTCCAGGCATAACACAAAAAGAGGAAATCCAAATTGTTCAAGAAAACTAAAATCCAAAAGGACGTTTTTTTTNCCTTAATCAACAAAATATAGTTGTCTGAAGAAGTAATATCAGAAAAGAATGGTCTCATTGCTATATATTCTATTGTTTGATTCATGTTTTTTCAAAGACCTAGGTTTATGGCTGGTAAATGGATTATCTCCATCAAATATGTATCCTATTTTGTACCCTGACATTGAAGTAATACAGATAGTTGGGAAATAGGATCAGTCTATTTACAACACTGTACAGCCAAACATGTCCATTGGAACATAAAAGCAACATGGCCTGGACAGTATAATGAAGTCCAACAAGTCAAAAGTCACAAAGTAATAAAGAAGATAATTTCAAAATTAGAAGAAGAATTCTTATTTTGTAATTAAAGAAATTATATATGTAAACTGAACAGGATAGGTTGGAATGAGATGGGATAGAATATAATAAGGGAGGTCAGATGGGATGTCCCACAAGTTTTAACTATGACAGACCAAATATTGGTGCTTGGTGACAGGCTCCTGGCTTAGAGCCCACAATACATGTTTGTCTTCAGTACAGAAAAGTGATACTTGGACACTTGTTAGGAACAGAATCTCTGGCTCAATAGATTAGGGGTATGACATAATGTTACTTTCCTTATGTTGGGCTTGCAGCAGTGGGAAACATGCAAATAAAATTCAAATGAAAGGAAGTCAGGCTCTAACATAAAAATCTTCACTCTCAAAGCAACATGAGAGTTTTCCATCATGTCAGAAATTGCTTTGATCTGCATTTCCTTGGGGCTTCTGTTCACCCTCTACTCCAGTGATTGTCTGTCTAGAGGTTTGGTGGGCAGGATAGGAAGTAGGAATTCAAATAAAAAGTGACTTGTACAGTCTCATGGACTGTCCAAATTGGTTTTCTTTCAAATTCTGGTGACAGTAAAACAAGTTGGTGTGTTTCTGAGAGCCACAGTAGCACATTCTGAAAAGAAAATAATATTCTAAAGTGAAAAGTCAATAAATACCAGAAACATGGCCTTGGGGTTTGGTATTGAAATGAATCTTATTTGCAGAAGAACAAACAAAATAAAAAGCCAAAATAAGAAGCCTTTAGTCTATTTGAGAATAGATATTGGCACACAAGCAATGAAGGAAGATCAGAAAGGAAGGCTGGGGCTTTTCAATTGTTTAGTAAGGAAACATTATTACTCAAAATAGTTGAAAATTACCTTTTAAAATAGTTTCTAAGACAAACCACTTATCAGTTTCTCCTTGAATTAATATAGATATACTGCACGTTAATACTGGATATTGAATATGCAAATGTGCATGCTCAGTTGCTCAGTTGGGTCTGACTCTTTGTGACCCCATGGACTGTAGCCTGCCAGGCTCCTCTGTCCATGGGATTTCCCAGGCAAGAGCACTGGAGTGGGTTGCCATTTCCTCCTCCAGGGGATCTTCCCTACCTAGGAATTGAACCCATGTCTCCTGTGTCTCCTGTACTGCAGACAGATTCTTTACTGCTGAGCCACTGGGGAAGCCCTACTGAATATAAACTCCATTCAAACTATCAAAGAAAAAGTCCTTTTCATTACAGGTTTAAATCTTCATGTCTCATAAGCTAAGGGAAGAGATTGCAGGAGGTAAAAGAAAAGTGGAAGTTGAGCCTGTGAATTGTTGACGTAGAGAATTGTTGGCCTGAAAGAACAATTCTTGCTTTCCCATTTGGGTAGGGGAGAGGGAGACCAAGTTTCTGTTTTCCACTGACCTCTAGAGACATAGACAAGAGTTCCTAAAACTCTTTTGGAGTGGAAAGTTCAAAAGATTTAAGCATCCAGTTTCAGCCATCACCTCAAAGGTCAAAGGATGACTAACTCATAGCCAAGGCACTGGAATCTCTAGGACTTGCTTTCCACATTTCTGTGGCTTCTTTTTCATCCCTGGATCTTGTTGGGCACATTTGAAGGATATTAATTGTAGCCCTCCAATCCTCTCACATAAGGACTGTGTGTCTATGTGTGTGTGTGTACACAGATATTTATACACATATTATGGGAATTAAAAAATAAGGCCCTCAAATTCATAAAGGAGATTGCTATTCAGCCTCTTGACTCATTTTCTGAAATATATGTACATGCAAACACATATATACCCACAATGTGCTGGATGGCCTTATTCTATTCAAATAAAACATTTAATCTCAGAGAAAAGTCATTATTTACCTTGAGAAATTCTGAAGACATAACCTCAAGATAAATTTTACATGGATAATAGTTATTTGAACATGAGGAAGGGATAATATTTTTTAAAGTTTTTAAATTGCTCTACTTTTGTGGGACAGATAATAGCATGTCTACCTCATTAAAAGATAGCCAACCGGAATTTGCTGTATGGCTCAGGAAACTCAAACAGGGGCTCTGTATCAACCTAGAGGGATGGGATGGTGAGGGAGATGGGAGGGAGTTTCAAAAGGGAGGGGATATATGTATACCTATGGCTGATTCATGTTATGGTTTGACAAAAAACAGCAAAATTCTGTGAAGCAATTATCCATTAATAAAAAATTAAAAAAAATTATTAGTGAAGAGGAAGGAAGGAATGTAAGGAGGGAGGAAAAGAAAATAACCCATACATAGCTGGAGATGCATAATATATCATTTTAATATCAGATATGGAGTGAATCTCTGCCTAGATTCAAAAATTCATTGAGTTTCAAAAATGTTCTGCTTTGTACGACATCATCTGTGATATGCCATTACTTTGCCAAACAATGGGTAGAGGCTGTGCTTTTGAGTATGACAAGTTATTTCTATTATTCTATTGTTTTCACCTTCTCATGTACTTTTTAAATTCCAGGCATAACACAAAAAGAGGAAATCCAAATTGTTCAAGAAAACTAAAATCCAAAAGGACGTTTTTTTTCTTGGGACCCAAAGGTATGTCCCCATTTCAGTACTATACGGGACTACTCAGTTCAGCACCATGTTCGTATTGAGTCTTTTGGTTGGTTTGGCTCTTATTTTGTTTACTGAGCTTTATTATATTGTCCTCTATAACTGTGCATTTATTGTTGTCTTCACATCAAGATTGTCAGTATTGGTAAAATTTCCCCTTCTCTTTTATTCATCATAGATCACAGCATGAAAGTGAAAGTGAAAGTCACTCAGTAGTGTCTGACTCTCTGCGACCCCATGGACTATACAGTCCATGGAATTCTCCAGGCTAGAATACTGGAATGGGTAGCCTTCCCCTTCTCCAGGATATCTTCCCAACCCAGGAATCGAACCTAGGTCTTCTGCATTGCAGGTGGATTCCTTACCAGCTGAGCTACAAGGGAAGCCCAAGAACACTGGAGTGGGTAGCTTATCCTGTCTCCAGCAGATCTTCCTGACCCAGGAATCAAACCAGGGTCTCCTGCATTGCAGGTGGATTCTTTACCAATTTTTTTTCTTGGGACCCAAAGGTATGTCCCTATTTCAGTACTATACGGGACTACTCAGTTCAGCACCATGTTCGTATTGAGTCTTTTGGTTGGTTTGGCTCTTATTTTGTTTACTGAGCTTTATTATATTGTCCTCTATAACTGTGCATTTATTGTTGTCTTCACATCAAGATTGTCAGTATTGGTAAAATTTCCCCTTCTCTTTTATTCATCATAGATCACAGCATGAAAGTGAAAGTGAAAGTCACTCAGTAGTGTCTGACTCTCTGCGACCCCATGGACTATACAGTCCATGGAATTCTCCAGGCTAGAATACTGGAATGGGTAGCCTTCCCCTTCTCCAGGATATCTTCCCAACCCAGGAATCGAACCTAGGTCTTCTGCATTGCAGGTGGATTCCTTACCAGCTGAGCTACAAGGGAAGCCCAAGAACACTGGAGTGGGTAGCTTATCCTGTCTCCAGCAGATCTTCCTGACCCAGGAATCAAACCAGGGTCTCCTGCATTGCAGGTGGATTCTTTACCAACTGAGCTATCAGGGAAGCCAGATCACAGCATAGTATTGGGCATACACTGCATTTCCAATATTTGTTAATGAAGTGATAGTCCACAATTGGTGCCACAGGATACAACTTCACTAAATCTTTACCATCCTATCCTTTGCTTCCTTCCTTCCTCCCACCTGTCCTTTCTTAGAGTACTGTATTTATTGTGGGCCTACCATGTATTTTACACTATAATGGCATAAAATTGTATAAATCACAGTTTTTCCCCTTCAGTGAGCTTACAGTTTTATCAGGAAATAATTTTTTCCAGTAGTCATGTACAGATGCGAAAGCTGGCCCATAAAGAAGGCAGAGTGCTGAAGCATTGATGCTTTTGAGTTGTGGTACTGGAGAAAACTATTGAGAGTCCCTTGGACTGCAAGGAGATCAAACTGGTCAATCCTAAAGTAATTCAACCCTGAATATTCATTGGAAAGAGTGATGCTGGGGCTGAAATTCCAATACTTTGACCACCTGATGCAAAGAGCCAACTCACTGGAAAAGACCCTGATGCTGGGAAAGATTGAAGATGGGAGGAGAAGAGGGTGGCAAAGAATGAGATGGTTGAATAGCATCACTGACTCAGTGATCATGGATTTGAGCAAATTCCATGAGATAATGAAGGTGGGGAAGCCTGGTGTGCTGCAGTTCATGGGGCTGGAAAAAGACACGACTTAGCAACTGAACAACAACAATATTTACATGTGAAACTGTTAAATAAGATGTGCTGCTGCTGCTGCTAAGTCCCTTCAGTCGTGTCCGACTCTGTGCGACCCCATAGATGGCAGCCCACCAGGCTCCCCCGTCCCTGGGATTCTCCAGGCAAGAACACTGGAGTGAGTTGCCATTTCCTTCTCCAATGCATGAAAGTGAAAAGTGAAAGGGAAGTCGCTCAGTCGTGTCTGACTCTTAGCAACCTCACGGACTGCAGCCTACCAGGCTCTTCCATCCATGAAATTTTCCAGGCAAGAGTACTGGAGTGGGGTGCCATTGCCTTCTCCTAGAAGAGGCACTTTTAGAAATGAGCTCTAAACAATAATATCTACCTTGTAGTGTTTTTGTAAATACTAAGCAGAATGATAAATTTGAAGCTTTAACACAGTATCTTAAACATGATTAACAATCAACAAATAGTACCTATGATAACAATGATGATAATGGGAGAAACATGAGGAAAAGGAGAACTATTAATATATAGATGGAGAGGCTGGTAGTTTTTACGTGGTAGAAAGCATCCAAGAAAATAGTAGACTTTAGGATAAGCATGGTAAGATGCAAATTGGTAAAAGAGAGGACCCATGTCAAGATTGAGGAGGACTTTGAGTATCAAGTTGATGCATTAAGACATATATTATGATGGGCAGTGAGGAAGCATTGATATTTGAAAGATTCTCATTGCAATCTATCGGATTTTGAGATTTTTTCACTAAGATTGCAAAACCATGTACCTACATTCCCCCAACACAACCTAGTACAAAGGAAGATTCAGGCAATCAAATAAAAATTTTTATCTAAAGTTGACTATTAAGTGGATTGACAGATTCTCAAACTCTAGCCTCTTATCCCTTCTGAGAATGATTGAACTAAATGAATTTTTTTGAAGTGGAAACAGCAAACATGGCTCCAAAGACATATACTCACTGAAGGCCAAGCGAAAAGATAGTGGATTACCCTGATTATTATTGTATGAGATTACATTCTTTCACATTGTATCATATACTGTAATTATAAAAACAATAATTAGCTATTAATTTGACCTCACTCAATGTGTTAAATGATATGCAAAGCCAGCACATGCTTTCCAGAGCTCTTCTCAAGAGAGTGAACACACAAGTCTGATCTCTATGTCTGCATCTCCATTGCTGCCCTACAGATAGGTTCATCAGTACCATCTTTCTAGATTCCATACATATGCAATAATATACGATATTCCTTTTTCTCTTTCTGACTTAATTCAGTCTGTATAGTAGGCTTTAGTTGATCCACTTCATTAGAACTGACTCAAATGTGTTCTTTTCGATGGCTGAGTAATATTCCATTATATACGTACCACAACTTCTTTATCCATTCATCTGTCGATGGACATCTAGGTTACTGCCATGTCCTAGCTATTGTAAATAGTGCTGTGAGGGGGTGGGATGGGGTGGAAGGTGAGAGGGAGGTTTAAGAGCGAGGGGGCATATGTATACCTGTGGCTGATTCATGTTGATGTATGGCAGAAACCAACCCAATATTGTAAAGCAATTATCCTCCACTTAAAAATAAATTCAAAAATAGCACAAGAGAAAAAAAAGGCAGTGAACACACAACTAAAAGGTAGGAGAATTAGCAAAACTAAAAGAAATTTTAAAAAGAGAGGAAGAGCAGTGAAGCAAAGTCATACTTTTCAAAAATCCAAAAGAGGATAGAAGTTTCATAATAAACTAGTATAACTGGGAATAACTGAGAAATTGTAATTTCATAAAGAGAAAATATAACACAAAAGCACATTGTAAAACCAGCATCTTAGGGGACATGGTCCAAAAAAAAAAAAAAAAAAACTTCGTAGAATCCTAGAACTTAATAAAAATCTTGAAATATCATTTTGTCCAGACACCCCCTGATCTTCAAGTAAAACCTTACCTCAATCGTCTCAGACAAGGGAGAACTATGCTGCTTGAAACCAAAATGTAAAAGAGCCCAGAGGTAACTTCATGACCTCCGCAGTCATGTCTTCTGTTTGACAGCCTTCACTGCCAGTAAATTCTTTCTCATGCTATAGTGTCATTTCCTTTGGCTCCACCCTCACTGCAGATGGAAAGCATCTGGTCCTAATGACTGCCCTTCAGATCCTAGAAGATAATTACTAAATCACCTCTTAGCCAGCTTTTCTATGAGCTGAACAATCTCAATTCCCCTTGGTTTTCTCCTCTTCAGTTTATTTTCCTGCTGTTTATCATCTATGCTCTGGGATGGCTTTATAACAAGAAAAACAATCGTGCTGTCTTTCATGCCAAATAATCATACAACTAAAGCTCTCACTTTAAAAAAATAAAAAAAGAGCATATATCCGCCTCTGCTCCTAAGGCCAAGAATATTTTAAAAATTAGCCTCTTTTTCTTTTCTCGATGACAAATGCCAGTGGAAAATCTTACTTAATCTAAAAAACAGTATTTCTCTAAGGCATTGAACTGTGCAGAAAAATTATTTCTGCTGTGGACAGATATCAACCTTTCCTCCCCACCCACACTGTCTTCATGGGTAAATTGTGTAGTTACATAAAAGGAAAAATTACTCAAAGTGCCACAGACATAAGGAGTTTTACTAAACTCACATAGCCTCAGGCAAGGGTTATGCTCCTGAACTCTGAACCCATCTTTCCTATTTTTCCTCAGTAACCCAATAGAGCTAATGACAGAGGAAAAAATATTCAGACCTTCAAATGATAAAATAATACTTTCCCAAAACCTAAGGGAAAAGTACTGTCAGAGGGTTGATAAAGTAATAACCAATTTTAGAAGCATTTGACCCATAAAATATAGTAATACAACTATGAACTGCTACCTCATGCCTGCAATTCACATGGAAGTTTTAGAAATTGTTTCTAAGGCAATATAATCTACCAACCTAATCATATATTATGCCATTTGAAAAATCTTGGTGATTTGTCTCTTTGCTTGGAAGCTGGGCCCCTGAACCCCTGCTAGAATTTAGGGATGTTGCATATTAAAAAGGTTAAGATTGTAACCTGATTTCAGGTGAGCTTTTTGCTTTATTCTGTTATGTGGGCACAGGCAACCTTGGAAATTCATAATCTGTACTAAGTGAAAGCAGAAATGTGCTGTTGTTTAGAGAAGAGGTTGGCAAGGTTGGCAAAGGTTACTCTGAATTCAGAGTAAAATGATATCTTTCTTTAAAGGCAGTACAGTATTTTTATTTTTATAAAGAGAAGATTTGGAGGAAATGTCATATTTTTCAACAAATAGGAGGCATTTTCTCCATGCCCCATCAGTTTGACTTAGTAAAAATTCAATTTGAGTCCCGATAACACTGGTCACAAGCTAACAAAAACATATAAGGAACTCTGGCCTTAGCCTCTAATAGAGTAATAGCTGGAACTCAGCCACCCTGTGAGACTGACAATGCCCTCCAGCACAATGAGGTACCCCTCAGAATGATACTATAAACCAGTGACTCTCAACTAGGTGGGGGGGGGTTGCCTCTCAGGGGATATTTGACAGTCTGGAGTTGTCTTTGATTGTCACTGGAATCCAGGAGATGGACATTGAAGATGCTGCTCAACATCCTCCAGTGTACAATATGGCCCCCCACAGCGAAGAAACGCTGAGCCCAATATGTCAAGAGTGTGTGAAGTTAATAAATCCTGGCTTAGGGCGTTCCTGGGGCTCTGTAGTAAAGAATTTGCCTGCAAATGCAGGAGACATGGGTTCTATCCCTGGTCCTGAAAGATCCCACATGTCACGGAGCAACTAACCCCGTGCACCACAGCTACTGAGACTGTGCCCTAGAGCCCATGGGCCTCAACAAGAGAAAAGCCTGCATGGCAATGAAGACTCAGCACAGCCAAAAATAAATAACTAATTTAAAAAAATCATTACAATTAAAAAAAAAAGAAATCCTGGCTTAGTCTCCTGACTTATACCACTAAGGGAGGATAGCTCTTGTTGCAGTCAGGACCCTATGTTATAGTCTGCCTTACCCAGGATGTTGCTTCTCTACCAAGGTTCTGCATGCTTGTCCCTGCTCTCTCTCTCCCCCTCCTTCATACTTGAAGGATAGGAAGACCTGAGAAGGCTCAAGATATCTTTCCTTGTCTCCATGGGAAGACAGTGTCAAGTTCTACCCCTAAAGGCCGTGTGCATTCTGTTGCCTGTTCTCTGGTCTTGGGGAAAATTACAGAAGGAGCATATGCCCTTTCCCCTATGAGATGAGAGAAACGCTCCTCTGGAGTTCACAAAGGGCCAAGTTGCACTGCCCAATTTCTACCCTCAGGCAGATTTCCTATATCCCCCAAGTTTGGCCGCTACCTGTCTTTTTAGCTTCTGGCTACACTTGTCCACACACTGCATGCACTCAACTCAAGTATTTGTTGGAGTTACCTATGTAGTGATTTAAGCCTGGCTAATATGTTTTCAAGTTCCTAATGACTGTAATTTAGTACTGGAAGCAACGTGAGTCACTCTAGTTAATCAAAGACTCTGGTTAACTGAGAGTCATTCAGAGACACTATGCCAGAACCACTGATTGTTTTATCAAGGAATTGGAAAGGGACCAAAGAGACTAACTATGAAAACCACAGCAAACATCATTTAATGTAATCTTTACTTGACAATTTAAATGGCTCATTAAGATCCTTTATTGCCTTATGGTCATTATTAGAATCCTCTCTCTTTGTCTTATCACTTGGCTGATGCCTGGTAGAGGAATTAGTTCAATTAAGGAATTCTGGGAAGCAGAACTGGGCCCTCAGTCAATATTACTGGCAGACTAATGCAAGTGGATAGAGGCCACCCCATTGTGGAAATCTATTGCCTAAATCTTGACAATTTTTAAAAAAGTCTGGAAACAAAAATGGGTGGAAAGCAGAGAGCTAAAAATGAATGCTACCCCCAGTTGTGTATTGGGTCTGTCCGTTGTAACTATCATCTACCAGTAACTCAGAAAAAAGACACTTTGACACGTGAAGGCTTTAATCCTCACATTATAAATAACCTACTGATGTTTCTCACCCACCACTGCTACTAGGTGTACTGTATTCTGTTTTGCCTTCAGCCTAGGGTTTTCCTGGTGGCTCAGACAGTAAAGAATACATTTGCAGTGCAGGAGACGTGGGAGATGCAGGTGCAGTCCCTGGGTCAGGAAAATCCCCTGGAGTAGGGCATGGCAACCCACTCGTTCTTTACTTGGAGAATAAAATGGACAGAGAAGCCTGGCAGGCTGCAGTCCACAGGGTCACAAAGAGTCGGATACCACTGAGCAACTAACACTTTGGGCTTTCCAGGTGGTAAAGAGCTTGCCTGCCAGTGCAGGAGTCATGAGACGTGGGTTTGATCCCTGGGTTGGGAAGATCCCCTGGAGGAGGGGATGGCAACCCACTCCAATATTCCCGTCTGGAGAATCCCACAGAAAGAGGAGCCTGGTGGGCTACGGTCTATGGGGAAGCAAAGAGTCAGACAGGCCTGAAGCAACTGAGCCTGAAGCACTGAGCACCCGCATACTTGGGGATTGATTGCACTGTAAGCCTCATCGTTATGTTGTCCCTGACCCTTTCCCCAAATTCACAGGAGTTCCCCACACTTAGGCAAGTACAGGAACTTGGTAACCAGCTCGCCCATGCCTTTTGTCAAAGCAATGATCACAGTTGTATTTTGTTGGCTTGGGAAAGAGAATACACTTATACCAAGGTGCCATATATGTTAAACACCTAACAGCTTTATCCTCAGTCCAGCAAACGCTACAAGGTTGGAGAGATGCAATCCTGAGGAGGTCAGAATTTGCCCTTTCTCCTTCTCCTTTCTTTCTGCAGAGAGCGTTTACTGCTTTACATATTCCCTGAAGTATCACAGACCTGGTGAAATTGTTGAGGATAGTTAAACATATCCATATCTGCACATCTGATTGTCAATTTACATCTTAGAACTTGAATTCACTTTCTTGCTTTTCATTTATTTTTCTTTACCTTTTTGTTCTTTTTTTTGTTCCCTCCCAGCCTGAGGTAACCTCCATGAAGTAATCAGGACAAGTTCCCAGCATTTTAGGTCAATAGAGAGTTTCCACAGACCCCCCATACTGGACATTTTCTACCTCTCTCCATATCTACTAGAGAAGCCCAAGAAGTACAGTCCTGAACACCAGAAACATTTCAGATTCTCCACTGAAGACTATTTTTTTCCTAATGAAGAAGACTCTTGAGAGTCCCTCAGATTGCAAGGAGATCAAACCAGTCAATCCTAAAGGAAATCAACCCTGAGTATTCATTGGAAGGACTGATGCTGAAGCTGAAGCTCCAATCCTTTGGCCACCTGACATGAAGAGCCAACTCATTGGAAAAGACCCTGATGCTGGAAAAGATTGAAGACGGGAGGAGAGGGGGGCAGCCGAGGATGCGAGGGTTGGATGGCATCACCAAATGAACATGAGTTTGAACAAACTCCAGGAGAGAGTGAAAGACAGAGAAGCCTGCCACACTGCAATCCATGGGGTTGCAAAGAGTTGAACACGACTTAGCGAGTAAACACCACCAATGAGAAAGAGTTGCCATTCATTTACAAAGCTGCCACATAAGATCTATCATTAGTAGGAAAGTTTTCTCATTTGAAAAAAAGTTTATGTTCTTTTTCTTTTATGCTATGCAGTCCATTCTGAAGGTGATCAGCCCTGGGATTTCTTTGGAAGGAATGATGCTGAAGCTGAAACTCCAGTACTTTGGCCAGCTCATGAGAAGAGTTGACTCATTGGAAAAGACTCTGATGCTGGGAGGGATTGGGGGCAGGAGAAGAGGGGGACGACAGAGGATGAGATGCCTGGATGGCATCACCGACTCAATGGACGTGAGTCTGAGTGAACTCCGGGAGATGGTGATGGACAGGGAGGCCTGGCGTGCTGCGATTCATGGGGTCACAAAGGGTCGGACACGACTGAGTGACTGAACTGAACTGATGCTGCTGAAGCACGAGAATGTTTATTGTCTAGCTTGTGACCTAGCCATTTATAAAGTCAGCTGATGGAGCTGTGGGATAGGTTGATTCAAATCCTCTGAGAAGTAGATGCCATGGCAGGACGAGACATGCCAGGGCTTCAGCCAGGGAGGGAGTGACCTGAGAGGAAAAGTAGAAGATAAGGCTGGGAGAGCCAACAGACTGGGATCTAGTTCTCACCCTTGTGGAGGAGGGAGGGAAGGAAGGAAGCTTAGTTAATAAGAATTTAAAATTACAGAGTAATTCTAAAAAAGTTTCAGCAAAGCCAATGGGGAAGCTTTAAGCTGAAGTCATCCATCTGAGGAATTCTGCATCTCTTGGAACAGGTCTGCCATGCTCAGTCACGGGCTGGGGCAGCCTGAGGGAGGTGTGGCCCCTAGCACTGGTAGAATCAGAGCACCAGCAACTGAGGCTATCTGTCAATGGCATTCCCTGAGAGGCACATTTTCACTGTTGTAATGGAAGGTAGAGTGGGCTAGATTCAGGAGTCTGTTAGAGGCCTTTGACCTAATTATGAAAGTACATTTTTACTAACTATAAAGTCCATTTTCATCCATATTTTACTAACCAAGATCTTTTGAGGATACGGGTTTTGTCTCACTCATTTCTGCGTCTGTCACAGGACCTGGTTAGGTGCAAGTTAGGTGCTTGGTGATTGATATGAAGTGAACATGACTTGGCCAGTAGCAGTCTGCCCTCTTGTAAAAGAATAAAAATGATTTGATGACCCTTTGCAAAAATGAGATGATAATGTCCTTAAATAGATCTTAAAATGAATAGCCATGAAAAGCAAAGCTGACAAATACTGCTAATAATGATTACAATCATTAAGAATAAGAGCATAATTATAATTCTTTGCCTTTCCTAATCTAGCCCCTCTTCACAGGATGCAAAGCCTCAAGATTTGAATGGTTGGACAAAGCCTCACAAAATCACTAATAAACCAATGCACACAAACCTGGACAGACAACTGCATATGCACACACACCCTTCCAGATATAGCTGTGGTCTAATTTCAACTTCATATAACATAGTCACGCTTTCACTCTGGAGTGCTAAGCAGCTTTGAATTCATAGAAGAGCTTCCCTCACCCCAGGTCACCATTAAAGCAAGAGAGAGAGTGTAGGAAAGCTCTTGGATACCCAGGGTGAAAACAAGTCTCTGTTATGGACAGGCTGGGAAGAAAAAGGGAGTGAGAAAGAAGTAAGGTGTCTCGGAGTGTTGAATTAAAGAAGGGCAAGAGAGAGAACTAGATAGGAGAGGGAAAGGAAAAAAAAAAAGATGAACTTATGCTAGAGATTGTGATGCATCTGTGACAATGATCCTGGGGTTGATGGAGTAGGCCTAGGCTGCAGATTACCTGTGCCACTGACTGCAGACACAGGAATTCAGTTGTTCAGACAGTTAGCCTGAATAAACACCAAGTGCAGTATCCGTGGCCACGTGTTGAACACTGATGGGCCAGGGTCTCTGCCAAGCACTTTATTTGAGTTATCTCAATAATTATTTTAATACAACCCTGTGAAGTAGACACTAATATATTTCCATTTTCTGATGGAGAAAATTAAGCCTGCAAAGATATTAATCACCTTGTGAAACATCACACAACTAATAAATGGCAGAGCTGTCTACAATGTGGGAGTCCCGGGTTCAATCCCTGGGTTGGGAAGATCCCCTGGAGAAGGAAATGGCAATCCACTCCAGGACTATTGCCTGGAAAATCCCATGGACAGAGGAGCCTGGTAGGCTACAGTCCATGGGGTCGCGAAGAGTTGGACACGACTGAGCGACTTCACTTCACTTCTTCAAATGGGAACCCAGTTCTGTCAGATGTATTTACCCTTTATACTGCACTACTTCCTCACCTATAAAGACTATTTAGACAATCAAGACTATTTATATTAACTTGTATTTGAGACTTTGGGTCCTTAGCTAAGCTTAGACATGTTCCCTCCTGTCAAAGACCACAAATTTTGTCATCCAATTAGAGAAAGTACACTCAAACTCTCAAACACACAAAAGCAATCCAGGATTCCAAAAAATGACAAAAGTGTATTGAGAGAAGCGAATCATTATGGGAGGTTGGAGACTAAGCTGGGTCTTTTGGGCAAAGCTTCCTGAGGATGTGGCAAACTTCGATCACACAGTCAAAGAAAGAAGAAAATCACAGTTTGATGTTTGGGACAGAAATCTGCCATTGCTTTATGAGAATAAACGATGTGGGACTTGCTGCAGGGCTGCCTGGAAAAGAAGTGCTAAATACTCAGGCATTAAGCTAAGAACTTGTTTCTGAACAAGAAGGATGGTGGAAAAGCTTGCTTGAATCTATTACTGTACCATAGGAGAACACTGTCAATATGTGCCAGAAAGTGTCACCGCTGGGTGGGATCAAATCACCAGCACAAATGGCACCCTCTTGAGCAGTTTCAGCCAAGATGCCAAAGGCTGACTGGACATGAAAGGTGGCAGATGGACATTGCTGAAAAGGAGCTTGCCTTGGTGCTGACACTGTGTAAATCTTTGTCTAGCTGAGAAACGTTTTCTGGCCCGGAGTAGGTAGAATTCTGGGACCATGCACTTGAATCCACTTTTCTTGCAAAGAAACAAAAGGCCAGAAGCCTGACCCAGGGAGAGCACATATTCAAACTCTTTCTGATCAGTTTGTGGTGTCGCTTCTGTCTTTACATAGATTGGGCCCATTTCTGTACTAGACTAAAGGGACCATGCAGAAGCCCAGGTGTAGGCATCAGCCCTCTACCTCAGGTCTTTATCCTCTCACTTTTCTGCTTGCCCATTTCAATCAGATCTCCTATTTCCTGACTCTTAGACTTGAATGGCCCTATTCTCTAGCTACGAATGAGTGAGGTAGGTCTTCCTTGCTCTGCTAATCTATTTATACTTATTTCCCTGGTTTATTTACATCAGCTCTCTATACATTTTCAACTTTCAACTTTGCACACACCGTGAACATCACAAGCACTTGCAGGTGTGGGCAAGACCGTCTTGCCACCTACCCAGCCCTATAGGGCCCATTCTAGTCATGCCTGCTTGCTTGGAATTCTTGCCAAAATAGGAGATGGGACCTGGCATAGAGGAATATTTCTCCATTGAACAGGCAGTTAAAACAATCCAAAAGTTTTATTTGGTGGCATGCTCAGGCGTTTAAAGGCCCAGAGGGGAATTAGAGGGGACAGAGCCTTGTCAGTCAAGATGATTAATTCTAAGGTGTAAAGGGGGATTGTGTTTCAAGCAGAGCAGGTGATGGCAGCATGCCCGCAGAGGCGGTTGTGACACCGTGGAAAGAAAGCCAGCCTAGGTGTCAGGAGACCTGGGTTCCTGCCAAAATCAACTATGAATAGTTGTGTGAACTTGGGTCAGTCCTGTCCGTACTCTGAGCTTTGGTTTTCTTATCTAATAAAGAAAGCACCCAAGTAAATGACCTTCTGGGGTCAATTCCACATCTCATCATTTAGGACTAGTTGGTTCCTTAATAGGCAAGTGAAGAGGGCAGACATCCTTTGTGGATGCCCTGAAGGTGAACTGCCGATGAAGAAATTTATTGCTGGAAAATAAAAAGCAATAAATTGAAAAACTGAATAATGGAGATCAGGAATCAGACATTGGTTGGGTGTTGTGGGTCTGGGGCAGGGGAGTACAGTTAGTGAGGACTAAAATTTCAAAAACAGGGTTTTAAATGAAACTGGAATATATGTGAGTAATGGTGTGTAAGTGATTGTTTTTAAGGAACTGAAGGGGCTAAGTTGATGCTTAATGCCTTTTCTGCTATTCCACCATTACACTGTAATTCTCTTTTGTTGGGGGGGGTCTGTTAAAAAGCAAATACATTACTAGGGGAGTACGGCACATAAATCTAGAACTGATCATTTACACCTAAAAGTGAAAGGTGCTCAGTTGTGTCCAACTCTTTGCAACCCCATGGGGTATACAGTCCATAGAATTCTCCAAGCCAGAATACTGGAATGGGTAACTTTTCTCTTCTCCAGAGGATCTTCCTATCCCAGGGATGAAACCTAGGTCCCCCATATTCCAGGCAGATTCTTTACCAGCTGAGCCACAAGGGAAGCCCATTTACACCTGAGCACAATCTAATTTCTTCAGATTAGTCAACCACCTAGCAGCGTTCTGACGGCGTGGAATGCAAGATTGGTAAATATGGCTGGGCTGGTAGGAAGTGAAGGCAATAATCCGAATTGGAAGAAGAAAGTGATCCAGAATGTGGGGATGTCAGATGTATTTACCCTTTATACTGCACTACTTCCTCACCTATAAAGACTATTTAGACAATCAAGACTATTTATATTAACTTGTATTTGAGACTTTGGGTCCTTAGCTAAGCTTAGACATGTTCCCTCCTGTCAAAGACCACAAATTTTGTCATCCAATTAGAGAAAGTACACTCAAACTCTCAAACACACAAAAGCAATCCAGGATTCCAAAAAATGACAAAAGTGTATTGAGAGAAGCGAATCATTATGGGAGGTTGGAGACTAAGCTGGGTCTTTTGGGCAAAGCTTCCTGAGGATGTGGCAAACTTCGATCACACAGTCAAAGAAAGAAGAAAATCACAGTTTGATGTTTGGGACAGAAATCTGCCATTGCTTTATGAGAATAAACGATGTGGGACTTGCTGCAGGGCTGCCTGGAAAAGAAGTGCTAAATACTCAGGCATTAAGCTAAGAACTTGTTTCTGAACAAGAAGGATGGTGGAAAAGCTTGCTTGAATCTATTACTGTACCATAGGAGAACACTGTCAATATGTGCCAGAAAGTGTCACCGCTGGGTGGGATCAAATCACCAGCACAAATGGCACCCTCTTGAGCAGTTTCAGCCAAGATGCCAAAGGCTGACTGGACATGAAAGGTGGCAGATGGACATTGCTGAAAAGGAGCTTGCCTTGGTGCTGACACTGTGTAAATCTTTGTCTAGCTGAGAAACGTTTTCTGGCCCGGAGTAGGTAGAATTCTGGGACCATGCACTTGAATCCACTTTTCTTGCAAAGAAACAAAAGGCCAGAAGCCTGACCCAGGGAGAGCACATATTCAAACTCTTTCTGATCAGTTTGTGGTGTCGCTTCTGTCTTTACATAGATTGGGCCCATTTCTGTACTAGACTAAAGGGACCATGCAGAAGCCCAGGTGTAGGCATCAGCCCTCTACCTCAGGTCTTTATCCTCTCACTTTTCTGCTTGCCCATTTCAATCAGATCTCCTATTTCCTGACTCTTAGACTTGAATGGCCCTATTCTCTAGCTACGAATGAGTGAGGTAGGTCTTCCTTGCTCTGCTAATCTATTTATACTTATTTCCCTGGTTTATTTACATCAGCTCTCTATACATTTTCAACTTTCAACTTTGCACACACCGTGAACATCACAAGCACTTGCAGGTGTGGGCAAGACCGTCTTGCCACCTACCCAGCCCTATAGGGCCCATTCTAGTCATGCCTGCTTGCTTGGAATTCTTGCCAAAATAGGAGATGGGACCTGGCATAGAGGAATATTTCTCCATTGAACAGGCAGTTAAAACAATCCAAAAGTTTTATTTGGTGGCATGCTCAGGCGTTTAAAGGCCCAGAGGGGAATTAGAGGGGACAGAGCCTTGTCAGTCAAGATGATTAATTCTAAGGTGTAAAGGGGGATTGTGTTTCAAGCAGAGCAGGTGATGGCAGCATGCCCGCAGAGGCGGTTGTGACACCGTGGAAAGAAAGCCAGCCTAGGTGTCAGGAGACCTGGGTTCCTGCCAAAATCAACTATGAATAGTTGTGTGAACTTGGGTCAGTCCTGTCCGTACTCTGAGCTTTGGTTTTCTTATCTAATAAAGAAAGCACCCAAGTAAATGACCTTCTGGGGTCAATTCCACATCTCATCATTTAGGACTAGTTGGTTCCTTAATAGGCAAGTGAAGAGGGCAGACATCCTTTGTGGATGCCCTGAAGGTGAACTGCCGATGAAGAAATTTATTGCTGGAAAATAAAAAGCAATAAATTGAAAAACTGAATAATGGAGATCAGGAATCAGACATTGGTTGGGTGTTGTGGGTCTGGGGCAGGGGAGTACAGTTAGTGAGGACTAAAATTTCAAAAACAGGGTTTTAAATGAAACTGGAATATATGTGAGTAATGGTGTGTAAGTGATTGTTTTTAAGGAACTGAAGGGGCTAAGTTGATGCTTAATGCCTTTTCTGCTATTCCACCATTACACTGTAATTCTCTTTTGTTGGGGGGGGGTCTGTCAAAAAGCAAATACATTACTAGGGGAGTACGGCACATAAATCTAGAACTGATCATTTACACCTAAAAGTGAAAGGTGCTCAGTTGTGTCCAACTCTTTGCAACCCCATGGGGTATACAGTCCATAGAATTCTCCAAGCCAGAATACTGGAATGGGTAACTTTTCTCTTCTCCAGAGGATCTTCCTATCCCAGGGATGAAACCTAGGTCCCCCATATTCCAGGCAGATTCTTTACCAGCTGAGCCACAAGGGAAGCCCATTTACACCTGAGCACAATCTAATTTCTTCAGATTAGTCAACCACCTAGCAGCGTTCTGACGGCGTGGAATGCAAGATTGGTAAATATGGCTGGGCTGGTAGGAAGTGAAGGCAATAATCCGAATTGGAAGAAGAAAGTGATCCAGAATGTGGGGAACTAGGTAGGATAGAAACATGGCAATGAATCCTGCATCCTGCCTTTATTCTCTTGTAGGGATTCCTAGGCCCTCAGGGGATACTATGAGAATATAAGGAGCCTGAAGAAATCTTGTTGCATTAAAGAGGGAAGAATACACAGAAAGAATCAGAAAGTGAAAGTAGAGGCATACCCTTTGTAAATATCAATTATAAGCACAGAAACAAACATAATGGAGTGGGAAATGGCAACCCACCCCAATAATCTTGCCTAGAAAGTTACATGGACAGAGGAGCCTGGGGCTACAGCCCATGGGTCTCAAAGTAAGAGCTGGACGTGACTGAGCATGGATGCGTGCGTACACACACACACACACACCCACACACACACACATGTAAACTAGCTTGTGGGCTCCTCAGTAAAAGGCTATATTTTATTCATCTCTATATCCCTAGTAGACTACCTGGCATAGAGTAGGTGTTCAGTAAATGCTTGTTGAAAGTATGAGTGAACAAAGAAACTTGAGGAATTTATTTTAAAACTAATTGTTGGATCTCATCATCTTACTAACAGAACAAGCTTAAAAGTGCAAATTAAGGATTCATTAATTCAAGAAAATCTTTCCCAAAGGCCTCAAATCTTAAAATAGGATAATTTGCAGTTGATAACTTGAGTGCTAGCCTAGAGTTCTCTCATCTTAAGTATTTAGAACTTAAGTCTAGTTACTTTGTGTTGAATTTTCATGAGTTTACCATCTATTTTCAATATTGTATTTACTCAGCCATCAATTCTATTTGTAAAGAACAGGGCATTGTTGCACCTGTCAATCAGTTCCCTCCATTAACAGATTAGTTGGGAAGCATAAAGGGAGGGGAAGAAACACAAATGGTCAAACCTGTTTGGCTGTCTTGTTATTTTATTTATTTATTTATTTTACTGAAAAAGCTTTGTGTACCTTCATGACCAATCCTTACATTACTTTTTAGAACTTTGGAAATGGTTTGGGGCTTTTAGGCAAATAGTTTGTTAGTCCATGCTAGTCTTGTTGGTCACATCTGTGCATAATGAAAGCAACTACTATTTTTTTTGGTGTGTATTTAAGAGAGAGAACCCAAGGGAGAGATGGGAATAAAGGACTAGGAGATTTTAGTAGAAAAAATGGAGCTTGGACTGGATATTCAATGATAAAGATGAGCAGTGATGATTATTGGTATGAAGATAAAATGTAAAATTGAAAACCTTGTATAGGAAGAAAAAGTAATTCTAGTTTTCTATGAGGGTTCACACTTTTTAAAGACTTTCTAGTTCTATTAGATATTGTCTTTAATTCCAAGAACAGAGCTCCTCTGCTTTCAGATGTATTTAGATCTTCTGTTACCCTTTTAGAATGTCTATTTTCAGTTTCTTAATGGTGACATTCTGAGTGCTACACAAATGTTCATATCTTCCCTGTGCAGGATTTCACAAGAGCAAGGATTTAACTTGGCTACGTATGGAAAATGCCCAATGGAGAGTTATGGTAGGCTGTGTCCCATGCAATGCAGTAAGTTCCTGATGGTCCTTATGGGAGATTAATAAGATTATAATCATGATATTAGATGATATATTTAAAAAAGAAGTGTTTTGGAATTATAAACTGATATAGGATGGAGATATCCAATGTGATTTTACATTTGAAATAATTACTGACTTTTCTCCTAAGCACAAATCTGACAAAATTCATACTAAACTGAATACAAAACTAAATGGGAAAACATATAAGAAAAAGAAAAATAAACCTCCCCAAACAGAACTTCTGTTTCTACTTAGATTTCCTCTAAGGCTAAATTATTAAGCATTCTATGCACTAATTCAGGTTTAGAAATGAAATAGTGATTTGGTCATTAATGTAATTTTCTTCTTTATCACTTTTCCATGAGGCATTGCTTCTGAATCTTTCTGGACAAAGAATAAAGTAAAAATATAAACCAGGTCAACATAAAAACTTGAGCCAGATCAGGGGGAATCCCAGTTAAAAAGCTGTGTACCTCCTTGGCTGATTTATATCAATGTATGGCAAAAACCACCACAATATTATAAAGTAATCAGTGTCCAATTAAATAAAATTAAAAATAGTGTTTTCACACACACACACACACCCACACACACCCACACAAATTCTGTTTAAAAGAATTTCTACCCAGCACCATAGACAGTGCCCACTATGCACAAAATACCTGCTACCAAAACTGAAATATTTTATTTTTAATAAGGTTTAACTCAGTTGCAATTCAATTTTTTCCAACAGTTTTAATTATTTAGAATTACATTGCTTTCTTCCTTTTCCCTTGAAGAGACCATATTTGAAGCCATGGTTCATTTCAAATGCTTTTGTGTTGATTAAAATTATGCTTCTTCCATACCATGAAAGGGGCTTTTAAAGCAGGAAACTTTCCCAGGTATAAGATAATATTGTCGGTGTTGCAGGGCAAATGAACCTGTAGGTTACCTGAGGATGATACAGCAGAATCTTATAATTTTCAGGAGGAAAGATCTCCTTCTTACCCCTTCAGACTGGCAAACCACTCAGGATATATGGCTGTCTCCCTACCACCTCAAATTGTCTGTGAATACATTTTCTTGTATTAAAAATTCCTTTAGCAGACTTCTCTGGTGGCTCAGTGGTAAAGAATTTTCCTGCCAGTGTGAGAGACATGGATTCTATCCCTGGTCTGGAAAGATTCCATATGCTGCCAGGCAACTAGGCCCCATGCACCACAACAAGGTAAGCCCACAAGCCTAGAACCTGAACTCCGCAACAAGAGAAGCACCGCAACGAAAAATTCATGCACCACTACTAAAGCATAGCCGCAATCTCTGCAACTAGAGAAAGCGTGTGCAGCAACAAAGACCCAGCACAGCCAAAACATTAAAAACAAAAAACAAACAAAAAAAAAACTCCTTCACCAAAAGAGCAAGAATGGCAAAATCACATTAGCAATTAAAACAAAATAAAACAAAACCTTCCAAGAATCCTCAGGAGTACAGAATCCATAACGTCTTCCAGTACTGTCAAACCCATTATTTCATTTACCTGATAGTCTTCCTTATGTCTAACTATAGTCTTTCCTTCGATTTATGGATATTACCTTTTGTCACGAGAAGGAAAATGAGAGGCAAGTTTAAAAGAAAACTATTCCAGCTGAGTTTTCTCTATAGTCTATCCGAGTCTACAGATGAATGGATATAGGGGGCAGTGTCAAATAATTTAATACTAAAACCAAACAGTTGTTATTCCAAGTTTCTTCAAAGGCTCAGCATCATGCCAGGATAGAAGGATACAATGGAATGTGCCTGATCAGATTGAGGGAGTCATTTCAGAATTTCTTCTTTATAAAATTTATATTTAGTTTTCAGTTTCCTAGAGTGACTATTCCAGATGGTCCAAGTAGTTCAGATAAAATAGAAACTGACCTACAATCACTCTCTAGTTTCGAGGTAAGGGGAAATAGAGGTAGTTTTTCATTTCTAAATGTCTCTGCACTGATGTGAAATAAGTGTACTCCCTTTTATCATTTTTAAAAATAATTTTATTTATTTTTAATTGAAAGATAATTGCTCTACAAGATTATGTTGGTTTCCGCCAAACATCAATATGAATCAGCCATAGGTATACCTATGTCCCCTCTCTCTTCAGCCTCTCTCCCACTCCTCTAGGTTATAGAGCACTGTTTTTTTAAATATAAGTTTATTTATTTTAATTGGAGGTTAATTACTTTACAATATTGTATTGGTTTTGCCATATATCAACATGAATCCACCACAGGTGTACACGTGTCCCCCATCTTGAACCCCCCTCGCTCCTCCCTCCCTGTACCATCCCTCTGGGTCATCCCACTGCACCAGCCCCAAGCATCCAGTATCCTGCATCGAACCCAGACTGGCGATTCATTTCATATATGATATCATACATGTTTCAATGCCGTTCTCTCACATCATCCCACCCTCTCCCTCTCCCTCCCCCTCTCCCTCTCCCACAGAGTCCAGAAGACTGCTCTATACATCTGTGTCTTTTAGAGCACTGGTTTGAGTTCCCTCAGTCACACAGCAAATTCGCACTGGATATCTATGTTACATATGGTACTTTTTTCCCTTTTCACGTGGACAAAGGTACAAGAAGGAAGCCTGAAACAAGACAAGTAGCGTATATACAGAGAGGCTGCTTTCTTCTAGCAGGCAGAAAGATCTAATAGTGAGATTGTGGTTACTGCCTTCCTTCTTCTAGCCCCTCTCCACTTTCTCTTTCTGTTTTTTTACTATTGCAACCCTGGAATACCATCTACCTATAGTGATGGTAATTTGGAATTAATGGCCCTCATCTTCTCCTACTATCCAATAGCTGGAGGAGGTTAGATTTAGAGCCATTTTATATACCATCACCCTTAAACTTTCTCTCAGTGACCTTGATGTCAGACATTGAGGATGAAGTCTGGGTGGTGAGTTGCAGCTGTTGCCTGTAATTTGATCCCTTAGGGGAATGCCTGGCCTCTCCTGTAGGTCCCTACAAAAGCACAGTACCAGGTCAAAACTCATCTCAAATATCGCCTCCTCTGGGGAGTCTTCCTGGCACCCCGCCCCCTTTTTCTTCACCCAGTGCTCAAAGGCTTCATGGCTTTTACCTCTGTCACAGCATTCATCATGCCACACTACACTGTGTTGATTTCTGTGCCTCCTCTACTGGGCTGAGATCTTTAGGGTTGGAAACTCTGTCTTTTATCTCTGTACCTTCAACGCCTAACATAGTGTGAGGCACAAAGCAAACTTTCAATAAACGTTTGCTGAATGAATGCCAGATTCACTCTAACATGGTCTGTATCTGAGCATCACAGGCATGTGTGTGTGTGTGAATTTCTTCACTATTTCCAATGTTTCTACAAAAATTCAACTATCATATATTTAACATGTTATTATCTAACACCTTGGAACCTCTCATTTATTCCTTACTTGTAATTTCTAATTAATTGTATTAAGTATTTCATATTAATTTCACATTTAATTATGAGAGAGTCAATTCCTAGGTAGGTTGATAAGAACTCTGGGGCTCTCAAGGAGGAGATAGGGGTCTAGAGTTCTCAAGAAGGAGAAAAGGAAAAATGCTTTTTCCTTTAAGCCCAGAGCTGATGATTACACAACAAAACAACTCATTTTGCTCAAGGATGTATTTTCCCTTAAACTCTGTTCAGTTCAGTTCAGTTGCTCAGTCCTGTCCGACTCTTTGTGACCCCATGGACTGCAGCACGCCAGGCCTCCCTGTCCATCACCAACTCCCAGAGTTTACTCAAACTCATGTCCGTCGAGTTGGTGATGCCATCCAACCATCGCATCCTCTGTCGTCCCCTTCGTCTCCTGCCTTCAATCTTTCCCAGCATCAGGGTCTTTTCAAATGAGTCAGCTCTTCGCATCAGGTGGCCAAAATATTGGAGTTTCAGCTTCAACATCAGTCCTTCCAATGAACACCCAGGACTGATCTCCTTTAGGATGGACTGGTTGGATCTCCTTGCAGTCCAAGGGACTCTCAAGAGTCTCCTCCAACACCACAGTTCAAAAGCATCAATTCTTCAGTGCTCAGCTTTCTTTATAGTCCAACTCTCACATCCATACATAACTGGGGTCTGGTAAGATCTTTCTATTGTTAGTTCTAATCCTGTTATCTTAAAAGGTATATTGTGGGAGTGGATCTATGACCTTGGGACATTCTTTTGGTTTATAAAAAAAAGTATATAACTCCCTTCCTAAGACTAGCCAGGGGGGCACTCTGCATGCCCCTTTTGATATCTATGTCAGAAGCTTTCTCTGTCCCTTTTTATATTTTAATAAAACTCTGCTATATAAAAGCTCTTGAATAATCAAGACTGGTCCCTGGTCCCAAAGCTAAATCTCTTCTTTGGAGATGAATCCGAAATCACTGTAAGTTACCAATGTGTAAGGGGAGATAAAAGTGTACCTAGAGGCTCAACAGTTCTCCCAATGGAAAACCCTCTAAATAAGCTGAGCAAGGCTCAAGAAGTTGAAGGAACTTTACAGTCAAAAGTCATGGAAGTCAGGGGTTTAGAGGAAGTTGGTAACACGAGGGTATCAATTCAGGCAAGTACCATAGGAGAGAAGGCAGCAACTGTCATGGAGCAGAAGACCCAG
>SJYX01000249.1:70566-86108 GCA_006410675.1 Oreotragus oreotragus | reverse complement strand
GAATGAAAGATATACCCATCTGAATGCAGAGTTCCAAAGAATAGCAAGGAGAGATAAGAAAGCCTTCCTCAGTGATCAGTGCAAAGAAATAGAGGAAAACAATAGAATGGGAAAGACTAGAGATCTCTTCAAGAAAATTAGGGATACCAAAGGAACATTTCATGCCAAGATGGGCACAATAAAGGACAGAAATGGTATGGACCTAACAGAAGCAGAAGATATTAAGAAGAGGTGGCAAGAATACACAGAAGAACTGTACAAAAAAGATCTTCATGACTCAGATAATCACAATGGTGTGATCATTCACCTAGAGCCAGACATCCTGGAGTGTGAAGTCAAATGGGCCTTAGGAAGCATCAATCACTACGAACAAAGCTAGTGGAGGTGATGGAATTCCAGTTGAGCTGTTTCAAAATCTAAAAGATGATGCTATGAAAGTGCTACACTCAATATGCCAGCAAATTTGGAAAACTCAGCTGTGGCTGCAGGACTGGGAAAGGTCAGTTTTCATTCCAATTCCAAAGAAAGACAATGCCAAAGAATGCTCAAACTACCGCACAATTGCACTCATCTCACACACTAGTAAAGTAATGCTCAAAATTCTCCAAGCTAGGCTTCAGCAATATGTGAACCGTGAACTTCCAGATGTTCAACCTCGATTTAGAAAAGGCAGAGGAACTGGAGATCAAATTGCCAACATTCACTGAATCATTGAAAAAGCAAGAGAATTTGAGAAAAGCAAATACTTCTGTTTTATTGACTATGCCAAAACTTTTGACTGTGTGGATCACAACAAACCGTGGAATATTCTGAAAGAGATGGGAATCCCAGACCACCTGACCTGCCTCTTGAGAAACCTGTATGCAGGTCAGGAAGCAACAGTTAGAACTGGACATGGAACAAAAGACTGGTTCCAAATAGGAAAAGGAGTACGTCAAGGCTGTATATTGTCACCATTCTTATTTAGCTTCTATGTGGTGTACATCCTGAGAAATGCTGGGCTGGATGAAGCACAAGCTGGAATCAAGATTGCTGGGAGAAATATCGATAACCTCAGATATGCAGATGACACCACCCTTATGGCAGAAAGTGAAGAACTAAAGAGCCTCTTGATGAATGTGAAAGAGGAGAGTGAAAAAGTTGGCTTAAAGCTCAATATTCAGAAAACAAAGATCATGGCATCTGGTCACATCACTTCATGGCAAATAGATGGAGAAACAGTGGAAACAGTAGCAGACTTTATTTTGGGGGGCTCCAAAATCACTGCAGATGGTGAACGCAGCCATGAAATAAAAAGACACTTACTCCTTGGAAGAAAAGTTAAGACCAACCTGGACAGCATATTAAAAGGAGGAGACATTACTTTGCCAACAAAGGTCCATCTAGTCAAGGCTATGGTTTTTCTAGTAGTCATGTATGGATGTGAGAGTTGGACTATAAAGAAAGCTGCTGCTGCTGCTGCTAAGTCACTTCAGTCGTGTCCGACTCTGTGTGACCCCATAGACGGCATCCCACCAGGCTCCCCCATCCCTGGGATTCTCCAGGCAAGAATACTGGAGTGGGTTGCCATTTCCTCGCTGAAGAATTGATGCTTTTGATCTGTGGTGTTGGAGAAGACTCTTGAGAGTCTCTTGGACTGCAAGGAGATCCAATCAATCCATCCTAAAGGGAATCAGTCCTGAATGTTCATTGGAAAGACTGATGTTGAAGCTGAAACTCCAATACTTTGGCCACCTGATGTGAAAAGCTGACTCATTTAAGGAGACCCTGATATTGGCGAGGATTGAAGGTGAGAGGAGAAGGGGACAACAGAGGATGAGATGGTTGGATGTGACAGTGGGAAAGTTCTAAATCACCCACTTTCAGTTTGTTCACTTAGAATATGAGGATAATCATGATCCCTAATTGATCAAGTTGACATGAGGATTAAAGTAAATGAGAAAAATTATATAAAAGTGCTTTGTATTTCATCTCACATATAATAACCTCAATAGATGCTAGTAGTTACTCTTGTTTCTTCCTCTTGTTCTTCTTCTTCTACTACTACTATTGATATTACCATAAATTCATTGGAAACTCCAGAGCAATTGAATTCTGTCTCTTCTATTGAAATTTTCTAGTTCTTTTATTAGGGCTATTTGGCACCTGTCATTAACCCCCTCCAACTATTATATTCTAAGGACAAGAACAATGTCTTCGTTATCTGAATGTGTAGGGGATCGGTATTTTTTGTTGAATTTAATTGAATTCTATTTCCTACTGGCCCCATTTGGCATTTTTCTTTGTTCCCTCCTCTTTTGTTCAGTTCCAAAGGAAGCAATAGTGATTAGAGTAAGAATGTAAGACATTTCATTGTAATATTTTTCTTGTACCTTTGAATAGAGTCTTACTTTCCTTTGCTTGATCTCTCAGGCAAATTGTTTACTTAGGGATTGTGGTGACTGGGGGTAAGTGGTCAGGGGACTTAGCTGCAGAGTTAATGGGGAAAACTATAGCCTCTGATTATAAGGAGGGGAAAGCTTATTTTTCTTTTTTATGTATCTTTCAGACACTATCAGTTATGTTTTCTTTTTGAACTAGGAAAGCCAGCCAATATTATTCATTGATTTATTTTGGTATATATACCCTTAGGCACCAAAAAGCATGTAAGAAAGGCAGAAAATACTCTTAATTCTAACAAGAGCTTAGTTTTTCTCTGTAGTTTCTTTTCTGAGCTGTCACACAAACTCTAAAAGATGAAGAAAAGGAAAGAGCAAAAACTACCCTAATTGAGAACATTATTAGAGTCATATATAGGCAAAATCATGAAACAAAGTCATTTTTGTTCTTGTACTACCCTGGTTCCTGTATTTAACCCTTTCTGTGGCCTTTTTCATGTGCCAGACACCAAATGTTTTTTCCCTAAACTCAAATTCAAAATCAAGTTTCCATCTGTCATTTGCACTCAAGTATAAACTTCTGACGTGATTTAGCAGCAGCAGCAGCAGCAGCATAAACTTCTGATAACAGCTTAGGGAGTCTCATTGCATGTGTATATGTATGAACACATTACATTTTAAACAGAAATAAAAACTTTAAGTCTAAAAGATGTTACTTTAATATAGAATGAAGTAAGTCAGAAAGAGAAAAACAAATACTAACACATATATATGGAATCTAGAAAAATGGTACTGAAGAACCTTCTTGCAGGGACAGAATGGAGACGGATATAGAGAATGGACTTGTGGGCACAGCAGGGGAAGAAGAGGATAGAAAGAATTCAAAAAGTAGCATGGAAACGTGTACACTGCCATATGTAAAATAAATAGCTAGTGGGAAGTTGCTGTATAACAGGGAGCTCAACTCCATGCTCTGTGATGACCTAGATGGGTAGGATGGGAGCAGGAAGGGAGGCTCAAGAGGGAGGGGATATATGTATATATTATGGCTGATTCGCTTTGTAAAGCAGAAACCACCACAACATTGTAAAGCAATTATCCTCTAATTTAAAAAATCAGTAAATAAAAATAAATAACACGCCTGCTGTCAAAGTTTTAGAAAAGGGAAAAACAATGAAAGGTGTCACTTTGATTTTAAACATTAGTCATCAAGTAGAGGTGGTGGTAGAAACTCTGAAGGTATAGAAAAGCTTTTGAGTCCACATTACATAGGTCATCTGCTCTGATTACTTAGAAGTTCCCTACAAACTATCTGTCAAAGTGTTACTGGCTCAATAACAAAATTATTAGTTTTTCCCTTTCATGTGAAAATTTCAAGACTCAAGGTAAGCAGTTGCTCCTGTGTTCATATTCTCTGAAGATCAATAAACAAAGAAGAAATTAGTATGGAATCAGATAAACCCAATGAAGATAATAACTGTGTGTGTTAGTCACTCAGTCGTGTCCGACTCTTTGCAACCCCATGGACTGTAGCCTGCCAGGCTCCTCTGTCCATGGGATTCTCCAGGCAAGAATACTGGAGAGGGTTGCCATTCCCTTCTCCACAGGATTTTCCTGACCCAGAGATTGAACCTGGGTCTGCTGCATTACAGGCAGATTCTTTACCATCTGAGCCACCAGGGAAGCCCCTGTAAGATAATAACTAGGGGTCACTTTGTGTTTGTCATATATCTCTGGGAAAAAAATAAAGCAAAGAATAATTATTGAAAAACATCATAAGTGAGGACTTATGAATGCATAAATATATTAGTTCTCTCTTAGGTCCGTAACATGCTGCACGAAATCTAGCTGATTTAGTTTTTGGTTGTCCCCTTTATCTACAAAGTCTCTTGGTCTAAATGACTACATGACAACGAAGAAAAAATCTTTAGCAAGGAATGAAATATTTTTTAAAAATGGTGGTAGAAAAATAGCATTGTAAGCTGCAGTCCACTTCATCTATTTTCATGCTTGGCCTGTAGCCCATATTTCTTTTTTCTCTCTGAGAGGTGAGAGAAATTTTTTGGGGAAGAGAATGAAATGAATGAGTGTGTTGATGATGCACCTTCACACTTGAACACTAAGAGAAAGCCCTGTGCCAAATTCCTTTCCTCAAAGCAGCAAGGAAGAGAAACTTTGTTTTGTATAAAACTTGCACAACTGGGTGTGGCTGAAACTCCTCTCAGGGAGAACTAGCATGTGTGAGTATATCTGTCTGGGACTGTGGCTTTCCCAGCTGAGAATGTTATCCATTTTGATTTGCTGTATTTTGGAAGTATTTCCTCAATAATGACAAGTTTTCACACAAGTTATATGGCCTCAGTGAAGGCATATTATAAATGGAAGGGTGGAAGAGCCCACAGCCTATTAGAACTCAAATATTAAAACTTCTATTTCAACAGAAATATAACTGAGCTAACATCTTGCATGATTTGGAATCATTTCCTAAAAAGTGAGATGTCTGTTCAGGGGCAAAACTGAAGCATGACTGTTGCCAAGAAGTGATATAAAGAAGTTCCTCCAACTGCTTCCTCCACTACTTTCAATAAAAAACGACCACTCTGATGTTCCTCTTGGGGCTGTTAACAAATCTGATTCAATATTGATGGAATAGGAATATTAAAAATCTATGGTCTCTACAGCAGGCCAAATTCCAAGCCTTCACGTCAATGTCAAATTCTGTCAGCTGTCAAAAGCCAAAATATCTTATTACCAGAAATATATGGAACCCTAGAGGGATGATTCACCCATTACATTTAACTAAAAAGGATTTATTGACCATTTCTTCAGCATCCAGCCCTAGATGTGTTAGGGAATGAAAAAGTATATGGCAGGGCTTTTAGCCGGTAAAGAACTCGCCTGCAATGCAGGAGACCTGGGATCGATCCCTGGGTTGGGAAGATCCCCTGGAGAACGGAAAGGCCACCCACTCCAGGATTCTGGCCTGGAGAATTCCATGGGCTGTATAGTCCATGGGGTCACAAAGACTTGGACATGACTGAGTGACTTTCACTTTAATCTCAGGAAGTTTATGAAGACCACATCTGAGAGTCCTGAAGGTCAGGGGCCAGTGACTTCTTTAGTTCCGTGTGGCTGTCAGCAGAATTAAGGCACTGAGTTCAGACAGGCTCTAGGCACAGGCAGAAAAGAAAAAGAAAGGGAGAGGAATAAAAGAGGACCTGTGAGGGTATGAGAAGACAAAGGAAAGATTTGGGAGACTGGAGAAGAAAAAGATATAAAAGATAGGGGTGAAGAGAGAGCAATAGTTAGGAAGACGGAAGACAATCTGGGGGACCTAAAGTCTTGGCTGCCTTCCCTCTTCAGTTAATATCCACACCAGCTTTAAAAGTGCTGGGTTCCTTAAGTCAAAGTCCAGATCCACTGTTGGGTTAGCTGTGGTTTGGTACTGAAGGAGGCTGAAGGAAAAAGGACAAGGGCCTTTGACATGCTTGAATTCCCGTCAGCTGCCTGTCACAATATCAACGTGTTGAAAGTTTCTAATCCTGCACTGAGAATGAATCTGGCCTTCTCATTGCATAAGACACTGAGGCTTGAATACTGCCAGACCATCTTGTCTCTTTTAGGGAGGCTAAATTTCCAGTCAATAAATAACTGGGCTATTGTATTGCCCCCTGGAGAAGCAGGCCTGAGTTTGTTTATTCATTCCTGAAATTGGATTCTGGATGCTGGAGAAAGGAGGGCTGTTTTCTGAGGAAAGGAGAGACTGTGTTAGGGCAGTATGCCCTCACCATCCCTCTCCATTTGCTGTGAAAGACCAGACGGGGTGATGGATAGTTGGGGCATTTATGGCTGTTGAATATGCCTAATCTGAATTCTCAGCAATTAGGGCTATTCAGCTTTAACCTTTTGGCTGGACTATACATTTCACCAGATGCAGCAGAAGCCCTGACTAAATCTGTCTTTATCTCTCTGGCACCTCTTTTCTGCCCGAACATTTTCCCTCAGACACAAATGTGTTCTATTTTAAAAGATGCTACAGACACATTCAAAGCATAGTTATGGACCATACCACTTTCCCCCTCCTTAGCGGGGGAAAAATTTAGGTTTTGTACAAAAAGGCTATAGAAGTTCTCTGGGCTGCTCTTCTGGAGACACACACTTCCTTTCAAGAATTCTCACCCCATAACTGGATCAGATCCCTGTGTGAAATCCTCTTCAGTCAGGTGATACAGGCAAAAGAGTTCCATGTTATCATATAATCATGGAATCTCTGCCAGAGGGAACTAGAGATCATTTAGGTATCCTCATGACTTAAGAAGTGAAGAAATTAAGTTCCAGAGAGGAAATGGGATCTGCCCATATTCATATAGCAATTTATAGTAGAGCTGGGACTTTGACTTGGACAGGGATAAATAATGGGGTCATAAGGAATTTCATATTTAATACCTCTGTTTTCCATTTTAGATGATTTAATTTTCTAATATTTCATTTTTAAAATTTATTGACATTTAATTCACTTAATCCTTTCTAGATAGTTTTCTTTCTTTTCCCTGAAATCCAAATGAATAATCAGTTTTCCACTTTCATTAAAACTGTTAACGGCAGTTGTTGAATTTTGTACAATTTTTGTTCTCCATAGTGCCTTTCACGGTTTTGACACATAACTCATTTGATAAATATATGGGGAAGCAGTACAGTTTAGTATAAAGATCCCTGAATTTGAAGCTAGACAATTCTAATTTTCATCTCAACACTGATATTTACCAGCTATGAGGCTTGAATAAGTTATGTGCTTTATCAGAGCCTCATTTCTGCATCTATAAAATGAAACAAAGGTATCTATGTCATGGGATTGTTGTGACAATTGAAGTAATTCATGAAGAGTGTCTGCACTAAGTACTCAATAAATGGTGGCCATTCATAATACTTAATGAAGGGGTGAGTGAATACTTGAAAATGACAGAGATCTACAATCAACAGGATAGTCACAGGGGAGAGCTAAACCGAGAGTAAACAGGAGAAATTGAATAGCTTTCTAGCGCCCCCTTGAGTTAGAATTTGGATTGCTTTTTTGCTTTCAGTTCAGTGCAGTTCAGTTCAGTCACTCAATTGTGTCTGCCTCTTTGCCACCCCATGGACTGCAGCACGCCAGGCCTCCCTGTCCATCGTCAACTCCCGGAGTTCACTCAAACTCCTGTCCACTGAGTTGGTGATGCTATCCAACCATCCTATCCTCTGTCGTCCCCTTCTCCTCCCGCCTTCAATCTTTCCCAGCATCAGGGTCTTTTCAAATGAGTCAGCTCTTCGCATCAGGTGGTCAAAGTATTGGGAGTTTCAGCTTCAACATCAGTCCTTTCAATGAACACCCAGGACTGATCTCCTTTAGAATGGACTGGTTAGATATCCTTGCAGTCCGAGGGACTCTCAAGAGTTTTCTCCAACACCACAGTTCAAAAGCATCAATTCTTCAGGGCTCAGGTTTCTTTATAGTCCAACTCCCACATCCACACATGACTACTGGAAAAACCATTGCTTTGATTAGATAGACCTTTGTTGACAAAGTAATGTCTCTGCTTTTTAATATGCTGTCTAGGTTGGTCATAACTTTCCTTCCAAGGAGCAAGCATCTTTTAATTTCATGGCTGCAGTCACTATCAGCAGTGATTTTGGAACCCCCCCCCCAAATAAAGTCTGCTACTGTTTCCACTGTTTTTCCATCTATTTGCCATGAAGTGATGGGACCAGATTCCATGATCTTAGTTTTCTGAATGTTGAGTTTTAAGCCAACTTTTTCACTCTCCTCTTTCACTTTCATCAAGAGGCTTTTAAGTTCTTCTTCACTTTCTGCCATAAGGTCTGTGTCACCTGCATATCTGAGGTTACTGATATTTCTCCTGGCAATCTTGATTCCAGCTTGTGCTTCATCCAGACCAGCATTTCTCAGGATGTACTCTTCACAGAAGTTAAATAAGCAGGGTGACAATATACAGCCTTGACGTACTCCTTTTCCTGTTACGAACCAGTCTGTTGTTCCATGTCCAGTTCTAACTGTTGCTTCCTGACCTGCATACAAATTTCTCAAGAGGCAGGTCAGGTGGCCTGGTATTCCCATCTCTTTCAGGATTTTCCACAGTTTGTTGTGATCCACACAGTCAAAGGCTTTGACATAGTCAATAAAGCAGAAATAGATGTTTTTCTACTTGCATTTTCAATGATCCAATGGATGTTGGCAATTTGATCTCTGGCTCCTCTGCCTTTTCTAAATCCAGGTTGAACATCTGGAAGTTCAGGGTTCCTGTATTAGTGAAGCCTGGCTTGGAGAATTTTGAGCATTACTTTACTAGCATGTGAGATGAGTGCAACTGTGCAGCAATTTGAGCATTCTTTGGCATTGCCTTTCTTAGGGATTGTAATGAAACCCGACCTTTTCCAGTCCCAAGGCCACTGCTGAGTTTTCCAAATTTGCTGGCATACAGAGTCCAGCACTTTCACAGCATCATCTTTTAGGATCTGAAATGGTTCAACTGGAGTTCCATCACCTCCACTCACTTTGTTCGTAGTGATGCTGCCTAAGGCCCACTTGACTTCACATTCCAAAATGTCTGGTTCTAGGTTGGTGATCACACCATCATGATTATCTGGGTTGAGAAGTTCTTTTTTTATAGTTCTTCTGTGGATTCTTGCCACCTCTTCTTAATAACTTCTGCTTCTGTTAGGGCCATACCTCTTTTGTTCTTTTTTTTTTTTTGGTTTCTGTTTATTTAAAACCAATCCCTAGACTATCCTGAAATTGTCAGAGTTAAAGGGGCGTTAGAAATCACTTTGTTCAAACCTTTAATTTTGTAGAGCTGGAAAGTCAGGCTGAAAGATAAACTGAATTTACTTGGTCACAAACTTAGTTGAGATAGGAGCATACTTTGAGTTTTTAGGCATTTCTTTCCAGTACATTTTCTCTATAATGCCTACATCCATAAGTCATATCTGATTTCAGACATTAGAATGAAAATATACTTCAAAGCTTCCCTTGTGGCTCAGATGGTAAAGCATCTGCCTACAATGTGGGAGACACGGGTTCGATCCCTGGGTTGGGAAGTTCCCCTGGAGAAGGAANATGAAAATATACTTCAAAGCTTCCCTTGTGGCTCAGATGGTAAAGCATCTGCCTACAATGTGGGAGACACAGGTTCGATCCCTGGGTTGGGAAGTTCCCCTGGAGAAGGAAACGACAACCCACTCCAGTATTCTTGCCTGGAAAATCCCATGGACGGAGGGGCCCAGTAGGCTACAGTCCACGGGGTTGCAAAGAGTTGGACACGACTGAGCAACTTCACTCACTTCACTTCATACTTCAAGGCAACATCACGATTTGGGTCTTACCTGGCATTTTGAATTAGCCATGCCTCTGCTCCTCTTCTTTAACATGAATAATCAAATAGATGATAATATAATCTGGGGGTAAACTTGAAGATTTAATTCTTGGTGAAAGTGAAGTCACTCAGTCGTGTCCGACTCTCTGTGACCCCATGGACTGTAGCCTATCAGGCTCCTCCGTCTATGGGAATTTCCAGGCAAGAGTACTGGAGTGGGTTGCCATTTCCTTCTCCAGGGAATCTTCCCAACTCAGGGCTCGAACCCTGGTCTCCCACATTGCAGGCAGACGCCTTAACCTCTGAGCTACCAGGGAAGCTCAGAGGTGTGCATATAATGTGTGTACATATCAAGCCTGCCTGCATATAATCTAAGTGAATGAAACATACAGAAAAGAAAAAGAGAATCTGTCAAATGGAAGACAAAGCAAGTTACCAATTAAAAAAAGCAAACTGCTGTGACAAACTGGGCTTTATGATGCGGAACAGAGTAGCACCTTGGACTATTCTTTTTACTTTGGGGAAAAGGTATCTGGAGTGGAAATTGAATGAAAAAGTGTGACTTTTTAGCCCATGCCTTTTTCTGTGAAGAGGCTAATCAGGTCTTTTGCTTCCTTGTCCTGACATTGCAATTGTCCTGTGAACAAGTTGTCCCACTTTAAAGGAACAGAGGGGGTAAAAAAGAACTCAGTGACAGGCAGGAGACATCCTAAAACAAGTTTCAAGAAATGTTTTTGTAAATTGGCCAGTTCAGGATCAAGATCTGGCAGCTGGGAGCCTATGGCTTTTAGCTCACTGGTTAGTCTTTACCAAAGTCTGGGCCATTTCCCCCAACACAGTGCAGGAAAAACAAAAAACAAAAAACCTTTGAATGGAAAACTATGCATTGTTTAGATCACACCCTTCCAGTATATCTGATTATAATTTTTTCACTCTGAGCAATTTTGCAACACTGTAAACTGTAGAAAACTGATAGCAGTGCAAAATAATTGTTGTCCATAGACATAAATTCTATCCACTGGATGCCTAACGCCCCCCTTCCCCACCAAACACTTTGAAAGAGGTCAGTTAGCCTGCATTTACACATCTATTTCAATATTTCTGAACTACAGTGTGCTTTTTTTTTCTTGAATTCCCCCTGAAACTGGCTGTGTAACACCTCAACGGTTTCCTCAGTAATGAGTTAGGGCAAACCTTTAACATTTGCTCATTTTTACAACTGTATAGGTGTCATGATTTTACATTTCTTAATAAAATTATCTTTTAACAACAGTCATGCCAAAGGTATAAGAGTCCTCTATTCCTTGGGTATCTAAACCACGTATACAGCAGATAGCAAATTTTTACAAAGGAAAAGACAGAAGAAAGTGAAGTCGCTCAGTCGTGTCCAACTCTTTGCGACCCCGTGGACTGAAGCCTAGCAGGCTCCTCCATCCATGGGATTCTCCAGGCAAGAGTACTGGAGTGGGCTGCCATTTCCTTCTCCAGGGGGTCTTCCCAACCCAGGGACTGAATCCAGGTCTCCCACATTGTAGGCAGATGCTTTACCGTCTGAGCCACCAGGGTTNCTAGCAGGCTCCTCCATCCATGGGATTCTCCAGGCAAGAGTACTGGAGTGGGCTGCCATTTCCTTCTCCAGGGGGTCTTCCCAACCCAGGGACTGAATCCAGGTCTCCCACATTGTAGGCAGATGCTTTACCGTCTGAGCCACCAGGGTTTGGCTAATAACTCAGACCCTTCAGATATAATTATTGGCAAGTCCTGATTTCCTTGTGTTTGGTAGACTAATCTTTGTTGAGCTAGAGTAAACAAGTGGAGTCTTTTCACTTTTGTAACGGGCAGCAAGACCAATGCACCATGGCATCAAAGCAGCTCCCTCAGGAAGGCCTGCAAGCCTATTTGCAAAAGAAGCAAAAGGCACAGTTGGCACCAGGAAATGTTCCTGTAAACCCCGCTGTACCACTTCCACCCTCAGACGGACAAGCTCCTGCAAAATAGAGAGATTCTGCCAGCACACTCTTGCCTGAACAGAGAAAGTAAAATTTCACAGAGATTCGGAATTCAATGATTTCAGCAACTGAGGTGCCATTCCTGAACCTGCCATATGTTAGCTGGCTGACTCTGTGAAGCCAACTAACTTCCTTAATTATGGAATGGGATTCTGGGATGTGTGCTCAGCATATACCTATGGGTCTATTCACACCCTAGCCACAAAATGATGTGATAAAACTGTTTTCATCAGTGTTCAGGGATAGATCTGGTTTCAACTGGTGAGCAGCACAACTTTATGTCATCAAGAGAACTTTCTGACTTTCCAAGGGTTTCAAATAGCAGAATTAATTCTCAAAAAATGAAAAAAGAACCTCAAGTTGAAGGTAGATGAGATGTGGTAGGGGAAATGGGATATGGGTTGACAGGGTGGGGCAGGGAAACATTTTATTAATAGTATCTATGGCTCTAATGTCAATTCCTGGAAATCTATCCATATTTTCTAGCTTACAGAAGTACTACCTGACTGATCATTGCCTCGGGATTCAGAAAATACAGAGTCTCTCCTTTTCTGCTTGTGGTTACTGTGATTTCAGGCTAGGTTTCTCTACAGTTTTGTTTTGACTTGTAAACTAGAGTTGTAAGTGTAAAGCAGATAATGCTTGCTCTGAATTGGAATAAAAATCATAATCTTAAAGAGAGGATGTTCATTAGAAGGTAATGTTTAAATATGTCATCATGCATGACATGACAATAAGTTGTTTCCTTTTTTTTTTAGATAAAGCAGTAAGTGTCCATCTGCCACAAAGTCCAGTCTTAACTTAGAAAATTAAAATAATTTTCAAAAGGCCATGTCAACACATACTAAAGAAAGAAAGCCTTTTAAAGTACAAGACAGTCCTGCTCTTCAACTAAATTCCATTAAAACCAATTAAAGATAAATATAAAGACAGTTTCTAAGATGAACTGAAAAGCTGTTTCCTTCTTATTATTACTTTATGTTTTTTTTTGTCAGTAGTCTTGCAGATGTCCAGGCCAAACCTCAGACTTAATAAATGAGGATCTTTGGTGAGAGGTGGGGCAAGAGATTGAATTCTATACAATTTCTCAAAGTGTTTCCAATGTATACTGAACTTTAAGAAATGTGTGGCTTAGAAGATAGGAGTGATTTTAAGGACAGGTAGAAAATGAATATTTCAATGGATTTTAAGTGAATAGTGTGGAGAACTTGTCGATTTTTGTATGTTTTCACTTCAATTCCTAATAAAAATTCTCACCTCTTAAGCACAGTTGCCATTGACCATGTTTGTATTTTAAATCTTCCCCTCAAACCAAGGAGTCAGAAATTCCCATTCATCCTTACAAACCAAGGGTAGCCTGGAAACCACCATCATATTTAAGTACTTTCCTCTTTTTCCATTGCTCTGAGATAGAGAGGAAGTCCTGGGTATGTCAGCACAAGTTCCACCTGGGACCACTCTGAATTCAGATAATAGATTTAATGAGCTCGAAATGGGTTGTTGACCTTCTTCCAACTCATTAATGCCTTTCGGCAGCTCTCATCATTTCTCACTCCCCGTCAGCTTCTTTCCAAACACATCTTCTTGTGGCATTTCACTGACAAAAGGATGCATGTGTACCTCAAAAATTCAAAACACCCTTTTCAAAGGCTCATCTGACAAAAAGCAGGGTTTGAAAGCATTTCATTGCATCCCTGCTTTTTTTCTTATGTCGGGTTGCCCTTATTCTGAAATGTATACAGCTCTGAGAGCCTGTAAGTCTGTCTTTTATTTTTGCTAATATATGCCTAACCTACCTGTCTTTTGACCAGCTAAGAGCATTCCAGCTAAGGTTTTTAACAGAATTTAAACAAAGTACTCCTAAAGCAATGTGCTATACATTCAAATTAACAAGCATTGAGAGAGATTCTGATACACAAAACTTCTTTTTCTCTTTTGAGTTATTAGGCAGTAGAGAATATTCGAATGGCTCTCTAAACATCTGTAGGTAGTTTCTAGAAGCCTGAACTGATGTTTGAATCTGCAAGGACAATGATTTCTGCTTTTATCTAAGTATTCCAACTCACCCTGAACTCTATTCTCTACACACTCTAAGGCATCTTCACAGTGAATAGTAGTTTACGGTGCCCTAATTGCCATCTTGGGGTTCTTTTTACTAATTTTCTGGCCTGTAGGCACTTGAGTCTGAGTCTGAAGTCGCTCAGTCGTGTCCGACTCTTTGCGACCCCATGGACTGTAGCCTATCAGGCTCCTCCGTCCGTGGGATTTTCCAGGCAAGAGTGCTGGAGTGGATTGCCATTTCCTTCTCCAGGGGATCTTCCCGACCCAGGCATTGAACCCAGGTCTCCCGCATCGCAGGCAGATGCTTTAGGATCAAATAATCTGTTTCTCTTTCCTCCTAGCCCTCTAGCACAGCCTGAACACTCAGGAAAGACTTGTCAACTTACCCAAGGAAAATGCACTCCAGATCATAATGTGTTCAGCAGTTACAAAACACAATATTTAAGTTGATATGAAGCAAGTGAGTCTAGAGATGTAAGCATGGGACTTGACTCAGATACACATAATAAGAGGCCCAATCACTGTGGCCAGTCCACAAGCAGAATTTACTGCCCTTTCCTCTGTTCCCACAGAATGTACTTAAGTAACACTTGAAGGCCTGCTGCTGCTGCTAAGTCACGTCAGTCGTGTCCGACTCTGTGTGACCCCATAGACGGCAGCCCACCAGGCCCGTCCCTGGTGGATTATGCTTAATCTTTAATATCTCCAGGACCTAGTGCAAAGCCTGGCAAAAAGAAAACAGTCTAGGAGTGTTCTTTAATATATATGTATGCATATGTTGTGCATTATTCAGGATTAGGACTTCGTTACTATTTTCACTAAAAGATGAGGATACCAATGGTTTCCTAAGGCTCTTTTCAGATGCTAGTACCATAGTTTCATAATAAACAATGTAGGAACTGTTGGAGGGAAGGTAAACTGATGCAGTCACTATGGAAAACAGTATGGAGCTTCCTTTAAAAACTAAAAATAGAGTTACCATGTGACCCATCAATTTCACTCGTGGGCATATATTCAGAGAAAACTCTAATTTGAAAACATACATGAACTCCATTGTTTAAAGCAGGACTGTTTACAATAGCCAATGCATGGAAGCAACTTTAATGTCCATTGATAGAGGAATGGATATTTATAGGTATATATACATATATACACACCACATCATATATACATATACATGTATACATATACACATACATACATATATATATAATATGGAATATTCCGTTCAGTTCAGTCGCTCAGTCGTGTCCGACTCTTTGCGACCCCATGAATTGCAGCTCTCCAGGCCTCCTGGTCCATCACCAACTCCCGGAGTTCACCCAAACTCACGTTCATCGAGTCCGTGATGCCATCCAGCCATCTCATCCTGTGTCGTCCCCTTCGTCTCCTGCCCCCAATCCCTCCCAGCATCACTGTCTTTTCCAATGAGTCAACTCTTCGCATGAGGTGGCCAAAGTACTGGAGTTTCAGCTTTAGCATCATTCCTTCCAAAGAAATCCCAGGGCTGATCTCCTTCAAAATGGACTGGTTGGGTCTCCTTGCAGTCCAAGGAACTCTCAAGAGTCTTCTCCAATACCACAGTTCAAAAGCATAAATTCTTTGGCACTCAGCCTTCTTCACAGTCCAACTCTCACATCCATACATGACCACAGGAAAAACCATAGCCTTGACTAGACGGACCTTAGTCAGCAAAGTAATGTCTCTGCTTTTGAATATGCTATCTA
>SJYX01000249.1:7570-66745 GCA_006410675.1 Oreotragus oreotragus | reverse complement strand
AAAAAAAAAAAAACATAATAAAAAAATACTGTATAAATTGAAATTAGAAAAACCCAAATAAGACCTCTATGTCCAAATAAAGTAAGACATGAATACAATTTTATGCTTTGGATGTGAATGATCACCCTATGGTGACTTTGTAGAAGAAACTTATTCTCTTTCATATCATAAAAAAATTATCATTTACCAAGTATCTACTGTATGACAGGCATTGGCAGCAGGTGCTTTCACATACATGAAGTAAATTATTTCCCCCAGCCACTCTCCTAAATAAGTATCATTAGTCCTATGTTTCAAATGAAGAAACTGAAGTTCAGAGAGATTAACTTATCTGTTCAAGGTCACATGAATAATCACTGGCAGAGCTAAATTTCACACAATGTCAGTGTGACTCCAGAGCCTAACTTTGGGACTTGATATTATTGCTATTACCTAGATGAGTTGCCTAGCCTCAACCCTTTCAGTATATAGGTTCCAGCCCCATATCTAGGGCTGAATGATACTTATGTAAGTCACCTTGAATAACATTTCCTTCAACACTTATATATAGGTGATCTCTGATTAGAAAGAAGATCTGGGGAAAGAAAATGAAAATTTATAAACCTACTACTATACTAGACACTACATTAGGTTCTGTCTATCTATCTATCTACCTACCTATCTATCCATACTCATTCAGTAAAGACAATACTCATGATGGTTAAAGGTGAAGGCTCTAGAACCAGACTGCCTGGGTTCAAATCCTCACATTGCCAAAATTAATTATGTGACCTTGGACAAGTGTTTGTTGTTGTACCATTCTTCTGTGTAACATAGGGAAATAATAATAGCAACTCTGTCATAGATTTGTTATTACAATTAAATGAGTTAACATGTAACACAGGTAAAATATTACTTCACAAATAATATTCAATAAATATTTCCTGTCAGTTTAATTCTCACAAAATATCTTGTGGTAGTAACCATTTTCCCCATTTTATAATTTGCATAGCAGGCCAGTACTTGAACCAAGGTAATATACTTCCAAAAGAAAGGGGGCAGGTTTCAAGATGAACTCAGATGAAGAACAAACTGATGTGGAAAATATGGGTTTTCAAGCTCGAGAAGAATTTGCTGGGAGTGGGATTTGTCATAGGTAGCTGGGCAATGGTATCTGCATTAAAAATATAAACAACTGTCCTGTAGAAAAGGAATAGGCTTGTTAAATATTATTCAAGGGAGTAAAAGTTGCTGTGATGGTTAGGGTTATAATCAACACAGAAAGGGACTTTTCTAAAAGTCAGAGCTCTTCAGCAATGGAAAAGACTTTTTTTGGGTGAGATAAGGTAAATTCCATGTCATTAGATACATTCAAAGAAAGTCAAAATGGCCATCTGTCATAAGTGTTAGAGAAAGGATAATCTCATTGAAAAAGAAGTGGGAAAAGATTACCTCAAAGAATCCTATGTACTCCCTTATTCTATAATTGAAAGATAATAGAAATAGAATAACACATCCCATTTACAATACCAAGAACCATAATATTGGAACACAGAAACATTCCTACTGAGAAACACACTGCTGCTCTTTGAGCTGGTGTCTGACAGCTGCTATGTACTTAGCTGTGCATTTGTCCACAGGATATGGTGCTTGGAGGAACTGGTATTTTGAAAATCCTAAGCAGTCTCTATGCTATTACTGTTAGCTATTCTTGTTATTATTACTAGTAATTCAGTTCATGAAAATAAACATAATTTACTGTGCTTCTGCTGAGCATACATATTAAGTGTATGAAGTGTGAAAGTGTTAGTTGCTCAGTTGTGTCCAATTCTTTGTGACCCCATGGACAGAAGCCTGCAAGGCTTCTCCAGGGGATCTTCCTGACCCAGGGATCTAATCTGTGTCTCGTACTTGGCAGGTGGATTCTTTACAGTCTGATCCACCAGGGCATGTGAGCTGCTACATGAATATTTTAAAACATTTGGTTGTCAGGTCATTATCAAATGTAGTATAATTGCAATATTATTAAAAAGGCAGAGCATTTGAAATTAATCAAGTGGAATTTTCCAATCTGGAGCACCCTCAAAGAATACTTACCAGGAGCATTTAAACTTGCTTGGTAGTGATGACAGAGGAGTGGGAGTCAGTGAACTGAGCCATCATTACTGCCCCCTCTCCTCACACACACACACACACATAGGCCAGAGGGAGCGCTGGCCTGGGTGAATGTGGTGAGCTACATAGATGAGTCAGCTTAAGACTTCCATCATAGTGCCAGCGGGTGTGTGTGTGTGGGTGTGTGTGGGTGTGTGTGGGTGTGTGTGTTAGTAGCTTCAGAGAACCAGAGACTAAAGACTTTCTCTTCCTTGGCAGCATAACTGTGGACCAACCTTCACACTTCACTTACAATTATTTTAAGCCAAACACCTGCAATCAGTGATTGTCAGAGAAGATTAACAAGAGCTTTAACACAAACACACAATATAGCAAACTGATTCTACACATGGTCCTTCCCTGTAGACAAGCAGGTCTCTGTGGAAAGCTTTACACTTGAGTGTCATCCCTTCAATAGTCACCACATCCTTTACTGAGCCCTTCAGAACTTTAGTTTTGAAAGGATCACAGGCAACAAGGCATCCATTTTACTTTGCGCTTGAGCCTTATTCCAGAGGAGAGCCTCATTACTTAGAGGAGACATACTTAGTTAAAAAATAATAGCAAATGAAACAACTGACAAATGATTAATCTCCAAAATATACAAGCAGTTCATACAAACCAATACTAGAGAAACAAAGAACCCAATCAAGAACTGGGCAGAAGAACTAAACAGACATTTCTCCAAAGAGATACAGATGGCAAATAACCACAGGAAAAAGATGCTCAACATCGCCCATTATTAGAGAACTGCAGATCAAAAGCAGGGGCTGGTGCACTGGGATGACCCAGAGGGATGGGATGGGGAGGGAGGTGGGAGGGGGGTTCAGGATTTGGAACACGTGTACACCCATAGTGTATTCATGTTGATGTATGGCAAAACCAATACAATATTGTAAAGTAATTAGCCTCCAATTAAAATAAATTAATTTAAAATTAAAAACATTAAATAAAAAAAGTACAATGAGATATCATCTCACACAAATCAGAGTGAGTGAGTGAGTGAAAGTCCTTCAGTCATGTGCGACTCTTTGTGACCCCATGGACTATACAGCCCAAGAAATTCTCCAGGCCAGAATACTGGAGTGGGTAGCCTTTCCCTTCTCCAGGGGATCTTCCCAATCCAGAGATCAAATCCAGGTCTCCTGCATTGCAGGTGGATTCTTTGCCATCTGAGCCACAAGGGAAGCCCACAAATCAGAATGGCCATCATCAAAAAATCTACAAACAATGAATGCTGGAGAGGGTGTAGAGAAGAGGGAACCCTCTTGCACTGCTGGTGGGAATGCAACTTGATATAGCCACTATGGAGAATGGTATGGAGATTACTTAAAAACCTAGGAATAAAACTATCATATGACCCAGCAATTCTACTACTGCATGTCAACTACAAATTGGCACTTGCCAAGAGCATTGCCAACGACTGAACAAAAAGGGCATTTGTGACCTGCCTCTGCAGAGACTGAGCCCTGTGCTGCTGCAGCTATTGACCTTCAATACCCACTGAAGGAGTGCAGGGTGGAGTGAGGCACTCTGTGCTCCAGGGAATCTGGTGGGACAGGTCTTTAGATGGTTGAATATTTTCAGGAACAGATTTTATGATCCCAAGCCTTGCATCTCCTCATATCTAGGAAAGTACTAAATTCCTTCATGATGATATCAGATCCTCATGGCTAGCCAAAAATCTCTTGCAAAGCAAGCACTTGATTGCACTGAACTCCCCCTTCAGCAAAATCTTATCTGCTGACCGTTCCCCACTGCCTCTTTGGAGCAGGCTCTCGGAGCTATCTGAGGTGCTGCCTCCCAGGCTGCGGTCCTCATTTTGCCCCAGATAAAACTTAACTCACAACTCTCAAGTCGTGCATCCTTTTAGTTGACATGGGCATATGTACCCTGAGGAAGCCATAACTGAAAAAGACACACACACCCCAATGTTCACTGCAGGACTGTTTACCAAGCTTGGACACGGAAGCAACCTAGATGCCCATCGACAAATGAATGGAGAATGAGATTGTGGTACATATACACAATGGAATACTACCCAGCTATAAATGAGGTGGATGAACATTTGAATCAATTTTAATGAGGTGGATGAACCTAGAGCCTATTATACAGAGTGAAGTAAGTCACAAAGAGAAAGACAAATATATATTAATGCAAATATATGGAGTCTAGAAAGATGGTACTGATGAACTTATTTGTAGGGCAGCAAAAGAGACACAGACATAAAGAACAGACTTACAGTCCCAATGGGGAAGGAAGAGGGTGGGATGACTTGAGAGAGTAGTGTTGAAATGTATACATTGCCATAGGTAAAATAGATGGCTAGTGGGAATTTGCTGTATGATACAGGGAATCCAAAGCAGGTGCTCTGTTCTGTGACAACCTAGAGGAGTGGGATGGGGAGGGATATTTAAGAGAGAGAGGACATATGTATACCTGTGGCTGATTCATGTTGATGTATGGCAGAAATCATCACAATATTGTAATTATTTAAAATAAAGTAAAATTTTAAAAAATGGAAGGCAAATGGGAAAAAATCATCATGGGCTTACCATCATGCTTTAAATTCACACTCCTGAACACTACTTTGGCTTGAGGTTTAGAAGGTTTATTTACTAATTTGACAAATATTTGTGTCTGATAAGGAATCTCCAGAGACAAATTTTCCATCACTAGGTCTTCAGACAAGCCTCATCCAAAACATTTAAAATTTTTTTGGCATTCCTAGAGCAATTATGGCTACCCTGGTGGGCTCAGTGGTAAATAACCTGCCTGCCATGCAGGCAAGTCAGGTTTGATCCCTGGGTTGGGAAGATCCCCGGGAGAAGGGAATGGCAACCAAATCCAGTATTCATGCCTGGGAAATCCCATGGACAGAGGAGCCTGGTGGGCTATACAGTCCATGAGGTTGCAAAGAGTCGGACACGACTGAGTCACTAAACAGTGACAACAAGAACAATTATATATGTGCTACAGATACTGCAAGTTCTCACTAAATGCCTGTTCAGGTTATATACTTTATAACCCATGTAGAAATTCTTTCCCTGGGAGCTAAAAAATAGTGACAGGAGAAGAAAACTGCAGTTACACCTTTATGTTGATGTCACATCGAGGGAGTTTTGGACCCAACGAAATAATTCTTGCCTTTAGGACATTACCCAGTCTTTCCAAGATGGTCAATAGAAGAATGAGTCCACTAAGTGTTTGAGAACAGTGTCCTCACCTCAAGCCAAGGCCGTCAGTTCAATTACATGTCAGTTAGTGATGCTCATTCTGTTTCATGGCCACAAACAATTTAGATTCAGAAGCAGAGTCAGATTCACATTTTCACCATTGTATATTTAATGATGATAGCTGTAGAAAAGCCTTAAAGAGATGTTTTGTAAATATCTTGCTGATTTTTAATAGCTACCTTCAGCTTTTTTTAATTAAAATCTATTTTTTTGAATTACCCATAATTTTTACTGTTATACTTTCAATTTGCTTGACACTTGTGGATAGCTACGTTGGAGAAGACTCTTGAGAGTCCCTTGGACTGCAAGGAGGTCCAACCAGTCCATTCTGAAGGAGATCAGCCCTGGGATTTCTTTGGAAGGAATGATGCTAAAGCTGAAACTCCAGTACTTTGGCCACCTCATGCGAAGAGTTGACTCATTGGGAAAGACTCTGATAAGCATCAATTCTTCGGCACTCAGCCTGTCTCTTATACACATCTAGATGTGTATAAGAGACAGACTCTTGAGAGTCCCTTGGACTGCAAGGAGGTCCAACCAGTCCATTCTGAAGGAGATCAGCCCTGGGATTTCTTTGGAAGGAATGATGCTAAAGCTGAAACTCCAGTACTTTGGCCACCTCATGCGAAGAGTTGACTCATTGGGAAAGACTCTGATGCTGGGAGGGATTGGGGGCAGGAGGAGAAGGGGACGACCGAGGATGAGATGGCTGGATGGCATCATGGACTCTATGGACATGAGTCTGAGTGAACTCCGGGAGTTGGTGATGGACAGGGAGGCCTGGCGTGCTGTGATTCATGGGGTCGCAAAGAGTCGGACATGACTGAGCGACTGAACTTGAACTGGACTGAACTGATGCTGCCTTATGCAGGAAACAAAATTCTCTATTTACCTATGGCCATGGGAGATGAAAGGCAATATGATATAGTGGTTAAGAGTATGAGTTATGGAATCATACAAAAGTATTTTTGAAGCGCCATTCACTAACTGTAAGATTTTGGTATTTACTTAGCATCTCTAAACCTAGGTTTCATCATCTGTAAAATGAGGATAGTAAGTAGGTTTCTTTCTGAGAATGAGATAATCCATGCAAAGCACTATAGCATTGAACATGAACACACTAGGTACTCCATTAATGGCTATTACTGTTGTTAGTGTATTATACTCCATGTGGAGGCTAAAGAGCCATTAGACCTCCTCCATCATCTACCGAACAGTGTGATCTGGTCCAAATTGTTTGTTTCTCTGAAACTTGGTTTCTTTATCTGTAACATAAGGATGATAGAAGCATTCACCTATATTTGTTGTGAGGATTAAACGAGATGATGAATACAAACCACTGTGTACATAGTAGGATCTGTGTAATTATGAGCATAAAGGAAACAACAGCAAACCCACAAAGCTATTCATTTAAATGAACAATCTTTCTAAATCATCTGGTTATTGAATTTAAGCCATCTAGTTGATTGCTGTATTTCTACAACAATATATTAGACTGACAAACATTTTCTCCACAACTAAGTGATACAGCGACCTAGGTTTCCATATACTGGGGATACAATCTTATTTAGTCTCATGCCGTTATGGTGATCAAAATCATCTCCAAGAAAAGAGATGCAAAAAGGCAAAATGGTTGTCTGAGGCAGCTTTACAAATATCTGAGAAAAGAAGAGAAGCAAAAGGCAAAGGAGAAAAGGAAAGATATACCCATCTGAATGCAGAGTTCCAAAGACTAGCAAGGAGAGATAAGAAAGCTTTCCTAAGTGAACAATGCAAAGAAATAGAGGAAAACAACAGAATGGGAAAGACTAGAGATCTCTTCAAGAAATTAGAGATACCAAGGGAACATTTAGTGCAAAGATGGGCACAGTAAAGGACAGAAGTGGTGTGGATCTAACAGAAGCAGAAGATATTAAGAAGACGTGGCAAGAATATACAGAACTATACAAAAAAGATCTTGACAATCCAGATAACAGTGATGGAGTGATCACTCACCTAGAGCCAGACATCTTGGAGTGCAAAGTCAAGTGGGCCTTGGGAGGCATCATTATGAAGAAAGCTAGTGAAGATGATGGAATTCCAGCTGAGCTATTTCAAATCCTGAAACATGATGCTGTGAAAGTGCCACATTCTATCTGCCAGCAAATTTGGAAAACTCAGCAGTGGCTGAGACTGGAAAAGGTCAGTTTTCACTCCAATCCCAAAGAAAGGCAATGTCAAAGAATGCTCAAACTACCACACAATTGGACTCAGTTCACATGCTAGCAAGATAATGCTCAAAATTCCCCAAACTATGCTTTAGCAGTATGTGAACTGAGAACTTCCAGATGTTCAAGCTAGATTTAGAAAAGGTAGAGGAACCAGAGATCAAATTGCCAACATCTGTTGGATCATAGAAAAAGCAAGAGAATTCTAGAAAAACATCTACTTCTGCTCCATTGACTATACTAAAACCTTTGACTGCCTGGCTCACAACAAACTGTGGAAAATTCTGAAAAAGATGGGAATACCAGACCACCTTACCTGTCTCCTAAGAAACCTGTATGCAGGTCAAGAAACAACAGTTAGAACTGGACATGGAACAACGAACTGGTTCCAAATTGGGAAAGGAGTACATCAAGGCTGTATGTTGTCACCGTGTTTATTTAACTTCTATGCAGAATACATTATGCAAAATGCCAGGCTGAATGAAGCACAAGCTGGAATTAAGATTGCCGGGAGAAATATCAATAACTTCAGATATGCAGATGACATCACCCTTATGGCAAAAAGCAAAGAGTAACTGAAGAGCCTCCTGATGAAGGTGAGAGAAGAAAGTGAAAAAGTTGGCTTAAGCTGGTGCACTGAGACGACCCAGAGGGATGGTATGGGGAGGGAGGAGGCAGGGGGGGTTCAGGATGGGGAACACATGTATACCTGTGGCGGATACATGTTGATGTATGGCAAAACCAATACAATATTGTAAAGTAAGTGGAATTCAGAAACGCTGAACCCCATACACCAGAAACCCACTTAGAGGAGCCCTCCAAACTGCCCCAGTTCTCCTGACTTCTAAAGATCATCTTTCCATTTGTATGTCACTCATTCATTCATCCAACAACCACACATCATTATGGGGCAGCTGCCATGCAGTAGGGACTGTGTCAAGCACTGGGTATACAGAGGTGAATGACACATTGCCCAAGTCTTCCAGAAACTGAGCTTAGCCGTGGAGGCCATGGGAACCAACCATATTGTGATGTTTGTGGTTCAGTTGCTTAGTCATGTCTGATTCTTTTGGGACTCCTGGGGCTGTAGTCCACCAGGCTCCTCTGTCCCTGGAATTTTCCAGGCTAGAATACTGGAGTGGATTGCCATTTCCTTCTCTCATTATGACATTATCCTAACCATATGATGACATTATTTTAAGCTGTGTAACACAGAAAGTTATCAGGAAACCTAGGAATTCAAAGGAGTTGGTGAAAATCTTGGTGATGGAGTTAAAATTTATTTTTGCACATCAGTGTCTAAACACTTCCTATTCAGGTGTGTGGCTAGTCCCTCAGTCATGTCCGACTCTTTGCGAGCCTTTTGAACTGTAGCTTACGAGGCTTCTCTGTCCATAGAATTCTTCAGGCTAGAATCCTGGAGTGGGTTGCCATTTCCTCCTCCTGTGGAGCTTCCCGACTCAGGGATCAAACCCGTGTCTCCTGTGTCTCTTCAGAAGGACTCCCCAGATAAGCAAAGGCCATGTCCCACCTTCTCCTAGTGAAGGTGAAGAGACTCTGACATCCCTTCACCCTGCTTTTCTAGCAAGTAGATTGTGAACACGTCACGTAAATGTCCACCTCCAACTGGAACCTCCCTTGAGTTTCAGACTCCCGTATCCACTCCTCCATGTGAGTATCTCAGATTAAAAGTCCAAAGTCAGACGTGGTTTCTTCCCCTGAAACTGGCTTCTTTTCCAGTGTTCTCCACTTTGATAAACTACTACTTAAGCATCAGCTCAGGTCGACAGTCTTGGAGTCTTCTATGACACTCTCTCTTCACACACATCCCACCCATCCGAAAGGACTGTTGGCCCTACTTTTTAAAGACATCCCAATTCTGAACGCTGCTTCCCAGGTTACCCTCTCCACCTGCGGCCCTGTACCCTCACTCCGACCTGCCCTCCAGCAATGGCCTCTTAGCAGGCAGTCTTCCTTCTGCTCTTGCCACATACCCGTGTTTTCTCAGCAAAGCAGCTGGAGAAAGATCTCTGAAAATGTAAAGCTTATGTTCTCCTATTTCATGTTCTCCAATGGTTTCTCATCACATATGGAATAAAACCCAGTGTCTTGCCCATGGCCCATAAGAACCAGCACCCCCCATCCTCATGGTCTTTTCCTCCACACCCCCTGACCTTTTTTTTCTTACTTCCTTAGCTTTACTCACTCCCCTCTGGCACGACTGGTCACCTCCCCATTCCTCAAGCACATAAAGATGTGAGAGCATGGGCAGAGTGAAATGTCATATCCAGTCGAAAAGAACTTACCCAAAACCAGGAGAGAGATGGAAAGTTGGGATGAAAAATTCCTGAGACGGTAGAAGGAGATAATTTTCAAAGCCCATGTGGGGAGGGGTTGGTCTTACACCTTAGAGAACTGTCTCCTCTAGTTGTTTTTTTATTTTCTTTTTTTAGGAAGAGGGAGGCTCTATTTCCAGATACAGAAATAGCTGGTATCTAGAAATACCTAGATAGATAGACAGACAGACAGATATCTAGAAATATCTAGCTATTTCTAAGTTAAAAAAAAATTGCTGCTGAAATAAGGACCCAGGTGAGTAGATTGGTGAGGGGATAAGGGCTGAGAACTGGTGAGATTAGAGCAGCAAAACCTATCACGACAAAGCCTTAGAACAGGAGCCTAATGGCTTACTCATCTATTCACTCAACAGATATTTACCGAGCACCTGCTATTTGCCAGGAGCTGGGGTAGATGTTCGCTTGGCCATTGAGCTTAGGAGCCAAGAATAAGCTCACCCAGTGAGACTTTGAAAAAGTATCTTCAGGTTCTGAGTCTGGTTCCTTCTTTGTAAAAGTGAAAAGTAATAATATCTGCTCTTTTGATCAAAATAGTTATTTATGTGATACTATAGAGAACTCTTCTTTTATCGGAGGTAGCAGTTATACTGGAAGCTCTGTGGGGGGAAGGGCCTTGTCTGTTGTGTTCACTAGTATATTGCCATTTATGGATGTGAGCATTTACGGAATGAATGAAGGAATATAACCGATTCAGAATCTTTTTTGGAAAAGGGGGACTGCTACTTCATTGATTTTGAGCATCTACTGGATACCTTGTTACTGGCAAAAATTCCTGTATATCTCACACAATAATAGTTGTATCTTTTTTTTTTTAATTGGAGTATAATTGCTTCACAACACTGTGTTAGTATCTGAAGTGAATCAGCTATAAGTATACATATATCCCCTCCCTCTCGGACCTACCTCTCACCCCCATCTCACCCCTCTAGGGTCATCATAGAGCACTGAGCTGAGCTGCCTGTGCTACATAGCTGCTTCCCACTAGCTAGCTATTTTACGCATAACAGTATATATATGTCAATTCCAATCTCCCAATTCACCCCACCGTCCCCTCCCCCAACCCCATGTCCCTATATCAGTCCTCTATGTCTGTGTCACTATTCCTGCCCTGGAAATAGGTTCATCTGTGCCATTTTTCTAGATTCCACAAATGAGACGGTTTTCCCATGTATGCCCCAAATGCGGGAACTCTCAAATGCATGGTGGTATCCATCTGTTGACAATCAAAGCCATTTAGGCATCTCTGTTTCCCACTACTCTCTCTGTTGCCTTCTCTAGCCCCCTCCTCTCATGGCTATTTGCATCAATCTCTGAGCTAGGCATACACTTATTTCCCTATATACACACTGGCTTGAAAAAGAAAAGTGAAAGTCGCTCAGTTGTGTCCAACTCTTTTTGACCCCATGGACTGTAGCCTGCCAGGCTCCTCTGTCCATGGAATTCTCTAGGCAAGAATACTGGAGTGGGTTGCCATTCCCTCCTCCAGGGGATCTTCTCAACCCAGGGATCAAACCCAGATCTCCTGCTTTGCAGGCAGATTTTTTACCATCTCAGCCATTAGTACTGGATACCGTTTTGTTTTGTTTTTTTTTTGCATTGATCACTGAACTAGGCACACACTTACTCCTCTATATACACTGGCTTACAGGCTGGATACCATTTATCTCAGATGCTTCAGATAAAAAAACTCAAAATCCACAAAGATCTTGACAGACTGAAGCAATTAGCTGAAGTGAAGGAGATGAATTTGAACGAGCTCAGTATAAAGATAAACACTGAGCTCTAAGAAGTCAATGGCAGAGACCGGGTGAGAAGAAAACCCTAGCAGCTTAAAAAAAAAAAAAAAGGCAACAAAATAAAAGAGCAATGTATATATACTAAGGGGCAAAATTCTGAAAAGGCCATGTATTAAAAATATCTATCTTTAGTATTTTTTGCATCAACATTTATTTAGTGTTTTATACTATGACATGAGTTTCATAATTAAGAGAATCTTTCTAATTGGAATGAAAGTGGGTTATCAGTATATTCTTTTACTTCCAGCTAAGCTAATAGCAGCTCCCCTGATCAGGCAGTATGATGATATGGGCTTGAATCAGAATATTCTTTTTTATTTTTCTATATCAGGTCCTTAGTTTCCATGTTGTTCAACTTTTCCATTTGGTTAAACATAAATATTTTCTCTTTACTCTTCTCTAATAATTGCTGTCCCAGTGATTGTGTGCCCCTGGCTTAAGCTTTTAAAATTCTGGCATTCGTTGGACACTATTCAAAGTGAATCACCTGTATTATCATCTCCACAATCCTATAAGAGAGGGACTCTTATTAACCCTGGGCTTCCCTGGTGGCTTGGACAGTAAAGACTCTGCCTGCAATGCAGGAGATTCAAGTTCACTCCTTAGGTCAGGATGATTCCCCTGGAGAAGGGAGTGGCTACCCACTCCAGTATTCTTGCCTGGAGAATTCCACAGACAGAGGAGCCTGGGGAGCTACCGTCCGTGGGGTCACAAAGAGTCAGTCACAAGTGAGTGACTAACACTTTCACTTATTAACCCTATATTTTGGATGAGGAAATGGAGAGCCAGAGTGGTTTGTGAAAGTGAAAGTGGCTCAGTTGTATTTGGCTCTTTGTGACTCCAGGGACCATACAGTTCATGGAATTCTCCAGCCCAGACTACTGGAGTGGGTAGCCTTTCCCTTCTCCAGGGGATCTTCCCACCCAGGGGTCAAACCCAAGTCTCCCTCATTGTAGGGAGACTCTTTACCAGCTGAGCCACAAGGAAAGCCCAAGAATACTCGTTGGTTTAGTCACCTCATTAAGGCAATATCGGTAGTCAGAACTCTGAAATCAGCCAAGTGTGACTCCCCCTCAAAACTATATTCCTTAGCACTGCCCCTCCAAGCAACATAATTAAATCTGATGAAAACCAAACAGGCACACAAATGTGAAGACATTCGAAATCTGGGGAGATGATGTCTGTTCGAGATGAGTACGATTACTTACGGCCAGAGCTATTGCTTTGATCTGAAAACTGCTCACTGCCCAATCATGATACCCAAACGACATCAAACTCCATGTGAATATCTGTGCATTAGACAAGAAGCACATTCCTCTTGCCTAATAAAAGTGCTTGCCGAGAAAGCTTAAAACCCAGTAGCAATTAATTATTGACAGAGCATGTGAATTAGAGATAAAAGAAAAGTCATTCTTTCTCCACACAGGCGATAGTAAATAAATTTAATTATGGTAGGGGAAGCTGAGGGATCTTCGTCTGTATTAAGTTTTATTAGCTGAGACATTTAAAAGCGTGTCATCATAACAAAGAGGTCTTGTGTAATCCTAAATGTACCACTTTGGTGCAAGGCTCAGAAGTGAATAGACTTAATGGAGTACAAGATGGCAGATGGCCTGCTGTACCAACAGGTATGGAATGGGTTTATCGTCAATTAACTAGTCCACATACGCCTACAGCAAATTGACTGTATAATAGGATCTTGAGCCTCATTTTCTCACTGATAGACCTGCCACATTGGTATTGGAGAACCAATAGCATCAAACTCCTTTAGTCCCTTGAAGCTCCCAAATAAGACAAGGCCACTCTGAAGGTGCACAGGGATGGAGGCATGGGTTTGAGAAGCAACCCTGGGAAGGAAACCAAGAGATATGGGACCTGGTGTGGGATCTATCAGGCTTCCCCAGTGGCTCAGTGGTAAAGAATCCCCCTGCAATGCAGGAAACACAGGAAATGTAGGATCAATCCCTGGGTTGGAAATATCCCCTGGAGGAGGCCATGGCAACCAACTCTAGTATTCTTGCCTGGAGAATCCCATGGATAGAGGGGACTGGTGGGCTACAGTCGAATGCACAGTCAGACATGACTGAAGCAACTGAGCACATACATGTGGGACCTATCATGGCTTTACTGAGCAAACTTGGGAGACAAGAAGGAAGAAATCCCATGTATGAAACCAGTTCTGTGCTAGTATGTCACACTATTGATATATGTCATTCATTTCATTCTCAGCTGAACTTGAGGTAAGTTTCAGGATTTTGAAGAGGAAGATAATAAGACTCAGGGATGTTATTCAACTTGCTGAAGTCACAAAACCTGCCTAATTCCTGGTCTCTGGGCTTCATTTTCCTCATTTGCATAAAGACACCTTTGGACTGCTGCTGCTGCTGCTGCTGCTGCTAAGTCGCTTCAGTCGTGTCCGACTCTGTGCGACCCCATAGGTTGGACAATTGTGTGTTTAGTCGCTCAGCAATATACAACTCACTTGCTACCCCATGGACTGTAGCCCAGCAGGCTCCTCTGTCCATGGGATTTCCCAGGCAAGAATACTCAATTGAGTTGCCATTTCCTTCTCCAGGGAATCTTCCCAACCCAAAGATTGAACTCGAGTCTCCTGCATTTCAGGCAGAGTCTTTACCACTGAACAACCACGGAAACCCTTTGACTAGGTTTGCTGTTGTTCAATCGCTCGGTCATATCTGACTCTTTGCAACCCCATGGACTACAGCACACCAGGCTTCCCTGTCCTTCACCATTTCCCAGAGCTTGCTCAAACTCATGTCCATTGAGTCGGCCAAACCATCCAACCATCTCATTCTCTATTGTCTCCTTCTCCTCCTGCCTTCTGTCTTTCCCAGCATCAGGGTCTTTTCCAGTGAGTTGACTCTTCACATCAGGTGGCCAGAGTATTGGAGCTTCAGCTTCAGCATCAGTCCTTCCAGTGAATATTCAGGGTCGATTTCCTTTAGGATTGACTGGTTTGATCTCCTTGCAGTCCAAGGGACTCTCAAGCGTCTTCTCCAACACCACAGTTCAAAAGCACCAATTCTTTGGTGCCGAGCCTTCTTTATAGTCCAACCCTCACATCCATATGTGACTACTGCAAAAAAAAAAAATGGCTTTGACTAGATGGACCTTTTCATCTAGGTTAGGGGTCAGCAAATGACATCCTAAAGGGCCAGTTAGAAAATATGTTCAGATTTACATGTGATATGGTCTCGGTTTGCAGCTATTCAACTCTGCTGATGTAGCTGCAGAAAGGAATGAGTGGCCATGTTCCAATGACAATTTATTTATAAGCATTGAAATGTGAACATACAATTTTCATGTGCCACAAAACATTAGTCTTATTATTTTTGTTTTCCCCCCATCCGAACAACAGTCCATGGGGTGGCAAAGAGTAAGGTATGACTGAGTGACTTTCACTTTCACTTCACTTTAAAGATGAGAAGTCATTCTTACCTGTGGGCCATACAGAAACAGGAGGCAGGTAGTAGCTTGCCCACCCTTAGGCTAGATCACCTTTGAGGTATTGCTGAGCTCAAACACTTTCTGAAAGCCACTACAACAATACTATCCTTGATTTATTAAGCTCTTACATATGCCAGCTTCTGTGCTAAATGCTTTAAAAGCATTATCTCCTTTAATCCTTTTACAACCATGTGAAGTAGGTGCTATCATTATCTTTTTTTCAGAGATTATAAAACTAATACACAGAGAAATTAAGAGTCCAACTAGGTTAAACATAACTGGCAAGAGATAGAGCTGCAATTTAAACGCCAGGTGTATAACATTCCCAAGGATGAATGCACAAGCTTTTTGCTGCCTTTTATGAAAATAATCAGAACTGTAATGGGACATATAGTCTAAAAAGGGCTTCTCTGCTGGTTTAGATGGTAAAGAATCTGCCTGCAGTGTAGAAGACCCATCTTCAATTTCTGAGGCAGGAAGATCTCCTGAAGAAGAGACTGGCTACCCACTCCAATATTTTTGCCTGGAGAATTCCATGGACAGAGGAGCTCAGGGGTCTACAGTCCATGGGGTCGCAAAGAGTCGGACACGACTGAGTAAATAACACGTCTAAAAAGAACTTACGAGTGTATATGAATTTTATTTGGTAGCTGTTTATATCATATGTTTCGTAGGACAAGTTCAGTTATTTCTGGATAGGAATAACCACTCTTGTTTTCCTCCTTCTTCTAGAAATGTGATGCCCAAGACTTTGGATGGGCAGTTAACCATGGAGAAGACGCCAAGTTACTTTGTGACAAACGAGGCTCCCAAGCGCATCCACTCCATGGCCAAGGACATCAAACTCATCGTGGTGGTGAGGAACCCCGTGACCAGGGCCATCTCCGACTACACCCAGACACTGTCAAAGAAACCCGAGATCCCCACCTTCGAGGTGCTGGCCTTCAAAAATCGGACCCTAGGGCTGATCGACGCCTCCTGGAGCGCCATTCGAATAGGGATCTATGCTCTGCATCTGGAAAACTGGCTCCAGTATTTCCCCCTCTCGCAGATCCTCTTCGTCAGCGGTGAGCGACTCATCGTGGACCCTGCCGGGGAAATGGCCAAAGTACAGGATTTTCTAGGCCTCAAGCGTGTTGTGACTGAGAAACATTTCTATTTCAACAAAACCAAGGGGTTCCCTTGCTTAAAGAAGCCAGAAGACAGCAGTGCCCCTAGGTGCTTAGGCAAGAGCAAGGGTCGGACTCATCCTCGCATTGACCCGGATGTGATCCACAGACTGCGGAAGTTCTACAAACCCTTCAACATGATGTTTTATCAAATGACTGGTCAAGATTTCCAGTGGGAGCAGGAAGAGGGTGATAAATGAGGCTCACGATGTGGTGGGAAGGCTGGCAAGTTGCTAGGGAGGCTCCTGACCCGAGTCCTGAATCCCCCAGGGTCTGCAGCCTCGGCCTTGCTGGGGTGCCAAGTAGATCTCCTCCTTTGTCCAGTCAGGATTGCTTCCAACGCTGTTGGCTTAGGCAGAGAGATGGATCCCCTGGCATGCTGATAGGGTACCAGGCCTGCCTGGGTTGCAGCATCTGGTTGACTAGCTGGCCACCAGAATCCACTGCTAATTCTTGTCTTCTGCTGGTTAATCTAGTCTGAAGACAGGATAAATAGATGTCAAGGTCAGAGACAGCGCCATGAATGTTTGTTTAAATGATAAGAAAGAAGGGAAAGTCTACTTTGGGCAGGGGCCTCTCATTTTAATTTGAGAAGCCCGAGTTCTAGCCCCATATCTGGCAAAGGCCCCCTGCTCAATCAACCTCTGCTTTGGCATTTCGCCAGAATACTAATTGTGGTGGCTTGCTCCAGGACTTCTAGGGAGCAAGACCCTCCCTCTTAAGGTGTCTCAAGCCTTCTCCTTAAAGGTCTCCTCCCACAACCCTTTGACTTCCTCACTCCTCATCTGATGAAGGCAGAGGCATGCACGTTCCTCACCAAAAAAAAAAAAAAAAAAAGCTGACATCCCTGGAAGCCTTCCTTCTAGGAGCCTTCAAAGGGCAGTTGGGTTCCTCTCTTCATGAGTATCCTGGGTGGTAAAGAAGCCCTCCTTAGAATTAGGCTCACAGGACTGCTCTCAGAGCAAGGGAGTTGCAGCTGAGCCCAGAGCTCTGAGGTTGGGAAAGGTGAATGCCATCTCTGGGAGTGAAAAAAGAAAACCAGTCTTCTCAGTGGGAGGTCTCCATCTCTGAGACCCTCAGCAGCATGGATCTGAGACAAGCTATTGGAGGGGCTCTGTCCTTTAGGGTCCCCAGAGGGGCAGGGACCAGAGAGCTGGCATGTCTTTTGTCATGAATAACCTTTAGCAACCCAACCCACAGGGGATTGATCACCGTCTCTCTCTTTGTCCCACCATCTCCCTTTCGTGGTCATCTCATGCTTCGTTTGCTCGATTCAGAGATGGCACATATTGGGGCAGCAAGAAGCAGGCTGACTCCTTTTGTCAGACCCAGTGTCAGGGGGTGGGGGAGGGTAAGGGCTGTCTGCAGACACCCCCATCAAGGGCTGCTGCATCAAATGTCCCTTCCCATTAGTTTGATTCCATTAAAATGCAGCATTTGACATAAAACACTCCACAGATCTTCAGAACCAGGAACTGTTCTAGCAAAATTGAAAATATGTAAGAGTGGGGGGAGGGAGTGAAATCTGTTCAACTGTTATTAAACTGTCATTTCTCCCGCTAACTGAAAACTGTGTTGTTATAAAGCTTAATGCAATCTGATTCATGGATTTTGATGGTGTGTTTGTATTGGTTACCTCCATTCCCACCCCCACCCCCACCCCCATGAATTCTGGAAGTATCCCTTCTCTGGGATAGCCAGGACCNTGATTCATGGATTTTGATGGTGTGTTTGTATTGGTTACCTCCATTCCCACCCCCACCCCCACCCCCATGAATTCTGGAAGTATCCCTTCTCTGGGATAGCCAGGACCACCCAGGTTATCAACTCTGCCAGGGAATTCTATCTGCAGGGCAGGATGATTCTTGAAATAACACAAAGGAAGCAGTTCCTGTAAAGGGTGCAGTGTCCTCCCCTCTTAACCCATCCTGGCAAGGAACACACTGATGTGCAAGATTCAGAAACAATCTGACAAATTTTTTCCAGATTAAAAAAATAGTTATTGAGTTGAAGGCAGCATATATCCCTGTACTACCAAAGTAAAAAGTGTTTCCCTGGTGGCGGGTTCCATCTGGGTCAGGAAGATGCCCTGGAGAAGAGAATGGCTACCCACTCAAGAATTCTTGCCTGAAAAATTCCATGGACAGAGAAGCCCGGTGGGCTACAGTCCATGGGGTCACGAGAGTCAGACATGACTTAGTGACTAAATCACCAAAGTAAAAGAGGCGGGTTCCATCTGGGTCAGGAAGATGCCCTGGAGAAGAGAATGGCTACCCACTCAAGAATTCTTGCCTGAAAAATTCCATGGACAGAGAAGCCCGGTGGGCTACAGTCCATGGGGTCACGAGAGTCAGACATGACTTAGTGACTAAATCACCAAAGTAAAAGAAGATACAAATAAAACTGCCACATGTACACATCCACACCTGTTTGAAAGAAGACAGGGCCTGCTTGATCAGAAGAATGTACTGTGGGATGACTGATTTGGAGCCTTGTTTTATGAGCACGGGCTTCCCGGGTGGCTCAGATAGTAAAGAAGCTGCGTGCGATGCAGGAGATGCAGTTTTCAGTCCCTGGGTCGGGAAGATCTCCCTGCAGTAGGGAATGGCAACTCCAGTATTCTTGCCTGGAGAATTCCATGCACAGAGGAGCCTGGTGGGCTACAGTCCATGGGGTTGCAAAGAGTCCAACACAACTGAGTAAGTAACACAAGTAACTACCTTCGTGAGCAAAGCAAGGAGTGGCTCTAATTACGTATTAGAGGCAGCTGTGGGTGATATTTTCAAGCTACAATGTCCTAAGCAGCATTGCAGAATTTTTAATGGGTTAGGCTCTCTCGGGTGGGGCTCAGACATCTACCCTTTCAAAAATAGTGTTATGGAAACTGGGATTGAGAATGAGGGAAGTCTCACCTGTGTATTTCTTTGTCCCTCTCATCCTCCTTCCTCCCCTGCTTTCATACCTTTGTGAGGATCATTTCTGAATGAGATGGTCCGTAGGATTGATGGCTTCCTTGGAGGAATAGGTCTCTTTTGGAGTTCAGTGACAACTAAGTAAGGGGCAATCTTATAACTTAGGAGGTCAAAGGAGCAGCTCATGGTAGGACAACTTTAAAGGTATTTTTCCATGAGCAAAGAATGACCAGTGGGCTCCCCCGGTGGCTCAGCAATAAAGAATCTACCTGCCAATTCAGGAAACCCTGGATCAGGAAGATCCGCTAGAGAAAGAAATGGCAACCCACGCCCATATTCTTGCTTGGATATCCAAATCTCATGGATAGAGGAGCTTTGCAGGCTGCAGTCCATAAGGTCACAAAGAGTCAAACATGACTAAGCCTGTGCATGCATGCCCGCTCTAGCCTACTGCATCTCTTAGATAGTGGATGGCCACACATTAGCTCAGCCCCTCAGTCACACCGCTGTCCATGTCCCACCTCCCTGGCTGTCTACCTATCCCTATAAACCCAGAACGTCAAGACCTTAAAGCGTTAGTCGCTCAGTCGTGTCCAATGCTTTGTGACCCCATAGACTGTAGCCCACCAGGATCCTCTGTCCATGACATTCCCAAGGCAAGAATACTGGAGTGGGTTGCCATTTCCTCCTCCAGGGAAATCTTCCCGACTCAGGGACTGAACCCAGGTCTCTCACACTGCAGGCAGTTTCTTTACTGTCAGAGCCACCAGGGAAGCCCTCAAATGCTGCTTAAAAAAGAAATCTAATGAGTATGCATCCTCACTTAGCTAGGAAAAGCAAATCCACTTTTTAAATGGTTAGCCGCGGTTAACAAGCCATTCTGACCTGGAAAATCAAAGTAGGAAACTCTCCCTAAGTATTTATCCCTCTTGCATAGAACAGCAGGCTAAAGTTCTCTGGAGAACTAGGGCAGAGGGATAGGCCTTGATATTTGGAGAATTTTTGTTTTAAGCATCTATTTGGTGATAAGAGTGAAAGTTCATGGTTCTGAAGAGAAATGCCAACTTGGGATGTTTAAGTTCTCTTTTCGACAACGTCTTCTCTAGCTTGATTCTTGTGACTCGGAACATCCCCTTCGTTGGTGGGGAAACTTGACAAAGGAATTGCTTCCTATCCATCAAACTAAGTCAGCCTATGAAAACGGTCTCAGGTTAATGACACTTCCTTCTTAAACATGAGCATGGCAACTCACGGGAGACTGAATATTGCATTTGATTTCAATTAGCAAAGCATAAATTGTATTTAACATTCTGTTCTCCTCCCTTCCTTTGAATGGATGATTCACAGCTCTGGAAAGGGGCTGTGAGCGGTTCAGAGATGAAAAAGGGAGAATCCATCCTTCCAAATAGTGCTGCTAGCATTGTTCTGGTGTTCATTGCTTTTTGCACATAATAGTTTGTACCTGAAAGGTATGAATGCCTTGACCTTCTAACTGATACCTCCCAGCTCAAAACACAACCGCAATAATAACAAAAACATTCAGTAGCCCCATTTGTCTTAAGACTATATATGGAAGCCCTCACTTCAGAGTTGGAAGGATGTGGCCATTTGATGGGCATCTCCTGCACCATTAGGAGCCTCTCAGACCCAACTTTAGGGCTTCCCAGGCAGTTGAGCAGCAAAGAATCCACCTGCCAAGCAGGAAACTCAGGTTCGATCCCTGGGTTGGGAAGATCCCTTGGATTAGGAAATGGCAACCCACTCCAGTTTCTTTGCCTGGGAAATCCCATGAACAGAGGAGCCTGGTAATCTATAGTCCCTGAGGTTGCAAAAAAAGTTGGATATGACTTAGCAACTAAACAAGACCCAATTTTAAGTTCTGGAAAGAGTGGTCCTCTCAGTTCCATGGTACTGGGAGTCTTCATCTGAGTTTCACGTCTTTAAAACTTCAGTCCGTTGGTTCTGCCTTCTAGATCTTCCTGGTCTGACCTGCCCCTTCTTGTTTGCCCATCCTCCACCTCCTTATTCACCATCCCACCCCCACAAAAAAAAAAAAAAAAAAACTTCTGTCTCACTACTTTCAGAAGAGAGGTAGTTGGGTTTTATCCTTGCCTCTATCTTGGACAAGTAGCCTTCCCCATCTGAACTCTAGTTTTCCTATCTTGAAAATGGGCATTTTGAATCCCTACTGGAATATCATCCAGAGTGACTGTGAGGGCTAAATTGAATCAATAGTTGGGAAGGTATTTGAAAAGAATAAAATGCTTCCTTGGCAACACTGGATATTGATTGTAGTGACAATGATGATAATCATGAAGAAGATGAATATGGAAGAGCAGGAGGAGGAAGAGAAAGGGGATTCCTGATAGCCCTTCTAGAATAAGTGTTTCAAGGGTGTATCTTTACTTAGACTGGACAATAACAAGAATGTTAGGAGGAAGAGAACCACCACTGATTTTGTTGTGAGCTGAGGTCAAAAGAAAAGAAAAAAAATCCTCTATAAATAGCTCAGAACTGGCTGAATTTCAGGCAGTTAAATGAGAAACCTCCCTATCCAGGTCAGGCTCCTTCCGCCACCACCCCATACCCAGATGGTGTCACCTCACTCTGGCCTTTCTCTTGCTCTTCACTCTAAAAGGTTCTTTTAGATGCTACAAGACTCCTGGACTCATTCACAAAGGGCCACACAGATCCTTTTGAGATGAAAATAGGGGTGATGTTTTCAAGCTTCCAAGCTATGAATTCTGTGCCTAGAACTCTGACTCCTAAGAGTTTAGCTGGAAGATGAAGATGGCTGAGAATCAGGGCAGAGGCTTGGGAGCAAGTCTCATAATAAAGTGGGCTTTGGAGACCTCCTCGGTTTATGTAACAAACTAGGGTGCTGGTAGAGGGAGATGAGCTCATGTGATTTCCAGGTTATCAAGGGGGTGAAGATGGGTCATTTCCACATATAAGAGATACTGGAAACCACTTATTTAAATTGTAAAAATATGTTATTTCAAGGTAATAATAGTACATCATCCACCATCAGGGTAAAAAATAAAGGCCAAGAAAATGCATGAGATGTGAGTCCCAGAATGGAAGACAACCAAGCATCCTGAGTGTTCCTGGATTCAGGAAACCAACTGTGGTTCAGAGACAACCATGTTTCATTCAAATTTTATTCCACAAAATGTATAGAGTAACCAAGGGGCAGTTGATAGCAAAGCTGACTTGCCTTGACAGGGATCCCAGCCTAGTGGAGAAGATGGATACAGGAAAAATGAAATATATAGGTTTGCACTGTTACAAGGGGGTGTACCCGGTGCTATGGAAACCTGAAGTAGGGGTGGTGGTGATAACTAAGGCAAAGGAAAGATATCAAGTTCATGGCATCTAAGATCTTGCCTCATCCCAAATGGTAAAATTATTCTTATGTTTTAGAGTTAGGCTAACACACTAAGAGGTAACACTAGCAAAATAAAATGTAAAAAATACAAGATTGGATAATTAAGAAGGCTACAAGGCAGATATTGGCAGGGGTTGGGGGGGCAAGGGGGAAAAAGAGAGAAGTATGCATGAGGAACATTGCTATCAAAGATAATCTTTGGTAGAAGAAAAGTTGTGTATCTCTAAGTGACCATAACCAAGCCATTAATAGGGAACACGAGTCCTTCCAGAGACCCCACCACCACCACCACCACCTTGACATTGCCTAAATCCAAGGTCAAATGGTGCCCCTCTTTCCTGGGCTATTGGCTACTTGTGGATTCACATAGCAAGAAGGACTTCAGATCAATAGAAATCCAACTTTTCTGAAAATGTGTTAACCAATAATAGTGAAAATGAAGACACACACATTCATACATCTTAAGTTAGATACAGACTTGCCGTCTAGGTCGGGGATGACCAACAAGTCTTAACTTATAATTTGCAGATGGGAATTATGATGGTTTGGGAATTTAAGGGACATTCCCAAAGTTGCATATCAACGTAATGACTGCAGTAAGACCACGACACAGGCTGTTGCACCGGTGGATTATGTGAGAGAAGGTGTCAGTACAGCCTGTTCTAAAGAAAAGCAGGAAATGTTTCAAAGCGTATTTTTGTAATCTCTTCTCGAAGACCTCTCCTGGGCTTGAGCAGCTTTCCTTGAATAGCTCTGATTCCATCTAATCATTCTGGACCACTTGGAAAAGGATGATTTTTAAAATGAATGACCAGTCAGTGCTCATCCGACAGGCCGTGAGTAGACAAGAGTTAGAACAATCTGCGTGTTTTGGGGTCAGGAAGCTCTTCATCACAGCTTCTTTCTGGCTCTGAGTGGACCCATGACATCCTGTTCTTATGACAGTTGTGGGATATAAGTAGGGCTGAATGTGAGACAAAGAGTTAGTTTGGATTAACACCTCATTGGCCAGTCTTAAGCATCATGAAGTCATTCCCCGCCCCTTGGTCCAAGATCAAACAAACATCTAGGGATTTCCTTGGCAGCCCAGTGGTTAAGACTTCACTTTCCAGTTCATAGAATTGATCCCCGGTCGGGGAGCTAAGATCCTGCCTACCTTGGGACCAAAGAACCTAAACATAAAACAGAAGCAATATTGTAACAAGTTTGATGGTGACTTTAAGGAAAAACATGATCTGTATTCACAGTGAAACCCAGAGCAGCTGATCCGTCTCTCAGCTGCCTGGCCCCAGGAAGTACTATCTAGCGGGTGTCCTGGATGGCTCTTTCCTGGACAGCTTATTTCCCTAATTAATTTTTCATCCTTGGCTCTCATCTTCCAGCACCCTTATATCTCACCGTCTCTACTGAGAGAAGCCTTCCCTTACAGAGATGCCAGATTATCTATTCCATGTGCCTGGGGAACCTGGATCCTGGAGCTGCAGGACAGGTTATTCTGAACCTCTCTCAGCTGCCTGGCCCCAGGAAGTACTATCTAGCGGGTGTCCTGGATGGCTCTTTCCTGGACAGCTTATTTCCCTAATTAATTTTTCATCCTTGGCTCTCATCTTCCAGCACCCTTATATCTCACTGTCTCTACTGAGAGAAGCCTTCCCTTACAGAGATGCCAGATTATCTATTCCATGTGCCTGGGGAACCTGGATCCTGGAGCTGCAGGACAGGTTATTCTGAAAAGAAAGGCAATAGAAAGGAAGAATCTTTAGGGTTCTCTGAGAACTAGAATAAGGTATTGTGGGACTCCAGGTGCAGGCCAACAGAGAAATTTTTCTCTATTTCTGGAGAAAATCTGGAGAGAATTCTCTGGAGAGAATTTGTGGAGAATCTTGTCTTAACTCTTCACTTTATCGATGCAAAATAAAGGAGCATCCTGTCTCACTTGGGCCTTTCCAGGTGGTGCTAGTGGTAAAGAACCCACCTGTCAATGCAGGAGACATAAGAGATAAATGTCCATTCCCTGAGTTGGGAAGATCCCCTGGAGGAGGAAATGGGCAACCCACTCCAGGATTCTTGCCTGGAGAATCCCATGGACAGAGGGTTCTGGCGGGTTATGGTCCATAGGGTCACAAAGAGTCAGACATGACTGAAGCAACTTAGTATGCATGCAGGCACTATTTAACTTAGGGTAACAGAAGAGCCACTCTCCACATCCTCACATCAGAGGTTAAGGAGACCAACCAAGGGTACTAAAAGTAGCTTTGTCTAACAGACGGCTCCCAGAAGTGGGTGCTTCTACAGATATTAACAGGGAGACTTTTACAGGAAGCAAGGGTTGAGTTTGTGCTTGATTCTGAATGTGCCCCCACCTTGCCTTGTTGGAATGCAGTCCAACCTTTCTTAATGGTTTTGCCAAAGTCAGAGGCCCTACCTTCCAGATACTAATGATGCAGGGGTGAGAGTGTTCTAGAGTTCTGCAAAGAACACACCTTTTGTGGACCTAGACCTGTGTGTGTGTGAGCAGTGCACACATCTTTCCACTGCTCTTTGTCAAGTCTACATTTTATCTGTCAACCAAGAGAGGCACCTCTGGATAAGGAGCAAGATGAAGTCCCAAGGAGACCACAGGGAATCAACTTTATCTCGAATCCACTGAATTAGTCTCAAGAGGGAAGTTTTAGGAAGTGATAGTTGTTAAAGTAAACCAAGTCGCTGTATAATGCAGGGAGCTCAGTCTGGCACTCTGTGATGACCCAGAAGGAGTGGATGGGGGAAGGGAGGGAGGCTCAAGAGGGAGGGGATATATGTATAATTATGGCTGATTCATGTTGCTGTATGGCAGAGACCAACAGAACACCGTAAACATTAAAAAAAAATTTTTTTTTAAACCTGAAAAAAGCAAACCAAGTAGGCTGTGAAATCCCCGCCACTTATTCCATTCCATCACTTGGCAGGAATTTGTTTCATAGCTGTGCTAGCTGTTAAGAGCAAGGTTGTGAACAAGAAGTCTGGTGACCTATCCTCATGAAGCTTTAATAGGAGAAAGAGAAGCCCATTTGTCTGGAAAGATATAAGAGCCATCCAGTCAATAAGTGAGAATGGCTAGAATAGCTTCTCAGGGGACAGTCAGTTCTGGAATTTGATTATTAAGGGCCTCTGGGGCTATAGAAGATGTTGGATATGTCCTTCCTTTAAGCTTCAACTCAAGAGAGGAGCTGGTATGAAGCTTTTTGGACATGTTTAACATTTTTTTTTTAACTTTTCCCTGCCTGGACGAAACACAAAATATCCTGGTAGAGAAAATAGGATGAGAAGAGCTGGAATTGCAGGATTAGGTTAGAACCAGGTTGGAAAAATGACAAATGGCAGTTCTTGAGAGGTTAAAAGCCTCTCACTTCACGTTCCGCACACCTTAATGGATATGTCCTTCCTTTAAGCTTCAACTCAAGAGAGGAGCTGGTATGAAGCTTTTTGGACATGTTTAACTTTTTTTTTTAACTTTTCCCTGCCTGGAAGAAACACAAAATATCCTGGTAGAGAAAATAGGATGAGAAGAGCTGGAATTGCAGGATTAGGTTAGAAACAGGTTGGAAAAATGACAAAAGGCAGTTCTTGAGAGGTTAAAAGCCTCTCACTTCACGTCCCGCACACCTTGAGAGTGGATTCACCAAGGCAGAAATGGGACAGTACAGAGGAGCCTTCACTCAGCTCTGTGCTGGATAGAAAAATTCAAGAACCCCAATCCCCTTGGCAGACTTGCCTCTGCCATATCTTTACTAGCAACTTGATTACACCAGTGTCTGTGTAATAAAGGATATTTCCCCTTCAATGTACATGTCTTTAGGGGATGAGCTTTTGTTTCTAAGATCATGGGAACAGCCTTAGGAATGATAAAAATTCTTTTTAAAAACTCCAATAAATGGTATTTTTTAAAAAAAGTTGTGTGTGTTCTTTTTGATAACTCATGGAAAAAGCAATATTTAGCAATCACTTTGCTTCCTTCTATCCCAAGAGGAAAGAGCAAGTAACATTCGAGATGATGGCTACAGATTCCACTGTGGCTTCAAGGATCAAAGGCAAGACTGTGTGATGGAGCAGGAGATAGCTTCTCTTCTGTCATTGCAGGAAGAAAAGATTCCTTCATGTTTATCCCAGTAGAAGGGCTTCTAAAGGGTGCCAGGGGAGAGGATCTGCTTCTGGGAATGCCTGGGGGAAGGGTTCTGGAAATAAGAGCTTTCATTACTCTGGCCATCCTGCTGAGAGGAAAGAAAAAGTAAAAAAAATAAAATAAAATGAAATGGGAACTGTTTATGCCACAGGCAGCACATCTGAGCACTGAGTCTAAATCATAGACTCACAGACCAGTCCTCCAGCCAGGATGAATCCCATCATCTATATATTCTGCTCTGGAGCTCTCGGCAAAGAATGCAGACGGGGGGTTGGGGGCTGTCTCTTATACACATCTAGATGTGTATAAGAGACAGGTTACAAGGGGGTGTACCCGGTGCTATGGAAACCTGAAGTAGGGGTGGTGGTGATAACTAAGGCAAAGGAAAGATATCAAGTTCATGGCATCTAAGATCTTGCCTCATCCCAAATGGTAAAATTATTCTTATGTTTTAGAGTTAGGCTAACACACTAAGAGGTAACACTAGCAAAATAAAATGTAAAAAATACAAGATTGGATAATTAAGAAGGCTACAAGGCAGATATTGGCAGGGGTTGGGGGGGCAAGGGGGAAAAAGAGAGAAGTATGCATGAGGAACATTGCTATCAAAGATAATCTTTGGTAGAAGAAAAGTTGTGTATCTCTAAGTGACCATAACCAAGCCATTAATAGGGAACACGAGTCCTTCCAGAGACCCCACCACCACCACCACCACCTTGACATTGCCTAAATCCAAGGTCAAATGGTGCCCCTCTTTCCTGGGCTATTGGCTACTTGTGGATTCACATAGCAAGAAGGACTTCAGATCAATAGAAATCCAACTTTTCTGAAAATGTGTTAACCAATAATAGTGAAAATGAAGACACACACACCTACTTTTGCCTTAAATCCCTAACTCTTTTTCTATTGTTATTGTTCAATTTTTAAAAGCTTTTTTCTTTGCTTTGTTAATTTCATTTATTTATTTATTTAACGTTTTGGCTGCTCCACGTGGCATGTGGGATCTAGTTCCCTAACCAGGGTTTGAACCTGCACCCCCTGCAGTGGAAGCTTGGAGTCTTAACCAGTGGACCACCAGGGAAGTGCCTTGGAATTCCCAGTTCTTAACCTCTGGGATCCTGTACCTTATTTATTCACCCCCCTCTTCCCTGGTTTTTACATTTAATGTCAATCTAAAACAGATGGTCCCATCATTCATTTAAGGACAAAAACATTCTGTAGCACTTTTTAAGACCCCATACAGCATCCTGTCTTTGGAGATCAAGTTTTGGAAAGTAGATTCTGCCCTCTGCATTCTCTCACTTTCCTCTTCTCACACCCCTGACCCGAGCTCTGCTATCAGCTTTCGTTGTTGTTGTCCAGTTGCCAAGTCATGTCTGACTCTTTGCAACCCATAAAGAGGAAAAATAGCCAAATTTAGAGGGCATTGTCAACCTTTATCTACTCAATCTCTCTTTAACATTTGACACTGTTGATTACCCCTTCACTCCATGAGCACTCCTGCTTTATCTTCCGTATCATCTCTCTCAAACTTCTCCCACCTCTTTCCTTTTCTCCTTCATAGATGCCTCCTCTTCTTTCTTTTTTCCCCCTTTAATGGTGGAGGTTGCTATCCCTGGTCTATTTCTCATTATGTGGATGTTCTGCGTGGTTTCATTTACTCCCATGGTTCCAACTATGTCATAAGCCAGCTCCCAAACCTATGGGGCCAATGGCCATAATTATTTTGACAGACATTGTTGACAGCTTATTCAACAACTATCTAGTCCCCTTTTTCTTGATAATAGAATCCTGGTTTTGTTCTGGGAAGAAGTGACAATATACATATAGAAAGTGGACCTCTTCCACAACACCAAGGAATGAACCATGACCAGTATAAACAATTATGCTCATTTAATTCCCCATTGCCAGGAGACTTATGGCCAATGAGAACTGAGCAGTGGACAGCTCAGGGCTTTTGAGAAATATAATCTCTAAAGATTAAAAAATAAAAAGTGGCCAGTGATAGGATGAGGAAGGATAACAATTCATTTTTTTTCTTCTTTTGACTATTATTGTGAAAGGATGATAGATTTAGAGTCATGGCAGCCATATTGTAACCATGAGTACAAGCATAGCAAACGTGAGGATGTTGGAGTAGGACTCAAGAACAGAGCCTGGCTCTTTGTTGGTGTTATTGATCTGCTGAATCATGCAACCCTGTAACTACCTACCTCCAAGCTTTTTGTCAAGTGACAGAAGAAACATCATTGGGGCCTGAGACACTTGTAGTTATACATAATTTTTTTGCATATTCAGTTCAGTTCAGTCACTCAGTTGTGTCTGACTCTTTGTGACCCCATAGACTGCAGCATGCCAGGCCTCCCTGTCCATCACCAACTCCTAGAGTCTACCCAAACTCATGTCCATTGAGTCAGTGATGCCATCCAACCATCTCATCCTCTGTTGTCCCCTTCTCCTCCTGCCTTCAGTCTTTCCCAGCTTCAGGATCTTTTCAAATGAGTCAGCTCTTCACATCAGGTGGCCAAAGTATTGGAGTTTCAGCTTCAGTATCAGTCCTTCCAATGAACACTCAGGACCGATCTCTTTTAGGATGGACTTTTTGGATCTCCTTGCAGTCCAAAGGACTCTCAAGAGTCTTCTGCAACACCACCGTTCAGAATCCTATTAAATCCCAGTCAGGATATCAACAACCCCCATTAGGATAAACAACTCCCAAAATCTCTACCCTGAGTTAAGGACAAATATTGAGAATAGTGATAGTTAATGTATTTTGAGTAATTGTATATTCATCCCTCTAAACCTATAAGCAGTGTTCAGTAGCTGATCAGTCATCTGTCCATACAGCCCCTTCCTTATTTGGTCTCACATCACTGACTTTCTATGTTTTCCCTCTACACTGCTGGCTGCTTTTCAAATTTACTTTCTGCTGGGGTCCAGCCCCGGTGGATCCAGGGTGATTCAAAGGGGAGACGGATAGGTGAGGAAAAACTTAGTTATTTAGAGATATAAGATTAGATTAGGAAGAAATAGTGTAGTAGGAAAATTTAGTGGAAAAAAGATGCTGAATAACTTGGTTTACGAGGAAAACCAATAAAACCTTGAGACAAGAGGTTGGCACCATCTACGTTAGGCCACCGGTGCCCACTTGAATATCNTCTTTGCTTTGTTAATTTCATTTATTTATTTATTTAACGTTTTGGCTGCTCCACGTGGCATGTGGGATCTAGTTCCCTAACCAGGGTTTGAACCTGCACCCCCTGCAGTGGAAGCTTGGAGTCTTAACCAGTGGACCACCAGGGAAGTGCCTTGGAATTCCCAGTTCTTAACCTCTGGGATCCTGTACCTTATTTATTCACCCCCCTCTTCCCTGGTTTTTACATTTAATGTCAATCTAAAACAGATGGTCCCATCATTCATTTAAGGACAAAAACATTCTGTAGCACTTTTTAAGACCCCATACAGCATCCTGTCTTTGGAGATCAAGTTTTGGAAAGTAGATTCTGCCCTCTGCATTCTCTCACTTTCCTCTTCTCACACCCCTGACCCGAGCTCTGCTATCAGCTTTCGTTGTTGTTGTCCAGTTGCCAAGTCATGTCTGACTCTTTGCAACCCATAAAGAGGAAAAATAGCCAAATTTAGAGGGCATTGTCAACCTTTATCTACTCAATCTCTCTTTAACATTTGACACTGTTGATTACCCCTTCACTCCATGAGCACTCCTGCTTTATCTTCCGTATCATCTCTCTCAAACTTCTCCCACCTCTTTCTTTTTCTCCTTCATAGAAGCCTCCTCTTCTTTCTTTTTTCCCCCTTTAATGGTGGAGGTTGCTATCCCTGGTCTATTTCTCATTATGTGGATGTTCTGCGTGGTTTCATTTACTCCCATGGTTCCAACTATGTCATAAGCCAGCTCCCAAACCTATGGGGCCAATGGCCATAATTATTTTGACAGACATTGTTGACAGCTTATTCAACAACTATCTAGTCCCCTTTTTCTTGATAATAGAACCCTGGTTTTGTTCTGGGAAGAAGTGACAATATACATATAGAAAGTGGACCTCTTCCACAACACCAAGGAATGAACCATGACCAGTATAAACAATTATGCTCATTTAATTCCCCATTGCCAGGAGACTTATGGCCAATGAGAACTGAGCAGTGGACAGCTCAGGGCTTTTGAGAAATATAATCTCTAAAGATTAAAAAATAAAAAGTGGCCAGTGATAGGATGAGGAAGGATAACAATTCATTTTTTTTCTTCTTTTGACTATTATTGTGAAAGGATGATAGATTTAGAGTCATGGCAGCCATATTGTAACCATGAGTACAAGCATAGCAAACGTGAGGATGTTGGAGTAGGACTCAAGAACAGAGCCTGGCTCTTTGTTGGCGTTATTGATCTGCTGAATCATGCAACCCTGTAACTACCTACCTCCAAGCTTTTTGTCAAGTGACAGAAGAAACATCATTGGGGCCTGAGACACTTGTAGTTATACATAATTTTTTTGCATATTCAGTTCAGTTCAGTCACTCAGTTGTGTCTGACTCTTTGTGACCCCATAGACTGCAGCATGCCAGGCCTCCCTGTCCATCACCAACTCCTAGAGTCTACCCAAACTCATGTCCATTGAGTCAGTGATGCCATCCAACCATCTCATCCTCTGTTGTCCCCTTCTCCTCCTGCCTTCAGTCTTTCCCAGCTTCAGGATCTTTTCAAATGAGTCAGCTCTTCACATCAGGTGGCCAAAGTATTGGAGTTTCAGCTTCAGTATCAGTCCTTCCAATGAACACTCAGGACCGATCTCTTTTAGGATGGACTTTTTGGATCTCCTTGCAGTCCAAAGGACTCTCAAGAGTCTTCTGCAACACCACCGTTCAGAATCCTATTAAATCCCAGTCAGGATATCAACAACCCCCATTAGGATAAACAACTCCCAAAATCTCTACCCTGAGTTAAGGACAAATATTGAGAATAGTGATAGTTAATGTATTTTGAGTAATTGTATATTCATCCCTCTAAACCTATAAGCAGTGTTCAGTAGCTGATCAGTCATCTGTCCATACAGCCCCTTCCTTATTTGGTCTCACATCACTGACTTTCTATGTTTTCCCTCTACACTGCTGGCTGCTTTTCAAATTTACTTTCTGCTGGGGTCCAGCCCCGGTGGATCCAGGGTGATTCAAAGGGGAGACGGATAGGTGAGGAAAAACTTAGTTATTTAGAGATATAAGATTAGATTAGGAAGAAATAGTGTAGTAGGAAAATTTAGTGGAAAAAAGATGCTGAATAACTTGGTTTACGAGGAAAACCAATAAAACCTTGAGACAAGAGGTTGGCACCATCTACGTTAGGCCACCGGTGCCCACTTGAATATCTAAGGGTGCCCAGCCTTAGGCTCCCTTTCGCGTGGGTCTTAGCAACCAGGGCAAGTAAGTAGACATGGTGAACCTCCCTGCTCCAGATGGGAATTCAGCTGAAAAAGGAGAGAAAAGAATGACATGGGGAAGCCCAGCGTGGGTGCAAGACTCCAAAAACTTTATTTTTCAAAATCAGCTTATATACCCCAAGTTGTACATAAGGAAATAATGGAATATGCAGAGTTATGCTGGGGCAGCAGTCCTGACCCTCACTGAGACAAACAAGGCTTTCTTTTTGCATATTCTCCCATATACCAAAGGTCTCAGGTGGTTTACATTATCTTCTGGCCAAGAGGCCTGTTAACATTTTTATGGCTCTCTTCCTGAATAATTGTCTATCAACCAGAAAACTTTTCCCTAGAATACTCTGCATCACCCTCAAAGGACTAAATAAAGTTACATTCCTGTAGAACAAAGGTGCAGTGGGTTATAACAAAGAAAGTACTTAACTCAAAGATCTAATGTTGCTAATACCAGGTCTACTACCTGTTTTTCTATATACCAACTATATCTAAAAATACAAGATATGAAAATTTGGCAGCAAGTATTGGCTCAACAAATGAAACGTTTAATCAGTCCTATTCTAATGATTTTGACTCCTTGGAAGCCCCTACATTCCTAGGATGTTTTAAGCTTCCTGTGCCTCCTGTGGTCAGGAGGCCTCAAACAATCACATGCACAGCTTTAAGAGTCCTGCAGGCAGGCTAGAAAGCCATCGGAGGGGTTTTTGGTTGAAACACTCTTTCAAATGCAGAAGACTAAAGCCTTGAGACGACTTTTTTCAGAGTGTGTCAGGCGAGTGGGAAAGTACAATACAATAAGGCAGGCATATTCTTATTTTGGGGGGTACATGCTCAGGAAATACCAGGGGGAAAACCTGAGATCTGACTCGACGTTGCATATCAGATCTCTGCCGCCTGACCTTGTCACAGGTGGGATTCCTCATGCTGGCTCCCGGCAACTTTCTGGTTCCTCATTTTCCAGGGTTTAGTCTTTCTTCATCTACATTTATTCCAGATGATCTCATATATTTTCATGGTTTTAAACACCATCCCTATGCTGGTGACTCTCAATCCCACACTTTTAGCCCAGATCTCTCTATTGAACTCCAGATTCTTACATCAAAAAAAACCCTTGACTTGCCCATTTGGGGATTACAAAAGGTGTCTCAATCATGAGGCACTCAAGTCAAATTCCAGATGTTTTAACCCAGCCACTTCTGTTCCCCCCAATGTCTTTCCATCTGAGTAAGTGACTTCTTTGTCTTTCCAAGCCCCAAACCTATATTCATCCTCATTTTTCTCTTCCTTCTATCCTTTGTATATACTTTAAAAGCAAGTATATCCAGAATTCAGCTGCTTCTCATCACCTCCACTTAGGACAATCAGATTTAGCAAATAATTGCATAAGACATATTTATACTCAAAATTTACATTTCCCTTATGGTCTTCTGAGGGCTTCTCATCAGTGGTCACCCCTCCACTAATTTAGTCCCGTTCTTATTTATAATCAGTTCTGAATCTGGAGCTGAGTATGTAATCTGAATATGTAAGCTGACAAGGGAAACTAATGGTAACATCCTATTCCAATAATTTGGTCACCTGATGCAAAGAGCTGACTCACTGGAGAAGACCCTGATGCTGGGAAAGACTGAAGGCAGGAGGAGAAGGGGACAATGGAGGATGAGATGGTTGGGTGGCATCACTGACTCACTGGACATAAGTTTAATCAAACTGCGGGAGACGGTGAAGGACAGGGAAGCCTGGCATGCTGCTGTCCATGGGGTCACAAAGGGTTGGACGTGACTTAGCAACTGAACAACAACTAATAAACTACTCCTGCCTCTTACATTAGTCAGTCACCTCTTTTACTGGCAGTGACAGACAGCATGACTCAAATGAGATTAGGGACTAAGGGGAACTTACTGCCTCATTGAACCTGAGATTTCCAAACCGTGATGGATTAAGGTAGAGATTCAAGGGTTGAATAATATCAGTGAGTTTCATCTTTTTCAACCCTTTCTCCTTCACTCACTCTGTTTTCTGATATTTTGCCTTCACCTTCACGGATCTCTTCTGAGTCTTATTCTCAGAGTCTTTTCACATTATATTACTATGACTGCTTGCAGTCCAACCTACACAAGACTTAATGATTCCCCAGAAAACACATTTTCCTAAGAACTCCATCAAAAATGGGTCACATGGCCACTCGGGAACCAATCACTGTGACCAAGGACCTGAAGCGTTCTCCTAGCCTGGCTTAAGTCCCACCTGGGGACCAAACAGAGCCAGCCCCTGGCCCTTATGATTTGGAAAGACTAATTATTGAAAGGGGGATGATTATTCCAAAAGGAGATGCTGGCAAGTCGATAAAATGTTTTTCATGGTTCCCTATTGGTTTCTCATTTTCATGATAGAGTCCAAGTTCCTCATTAGCATATACAGATTTTTACAGTCTGTCCCCAAACCATGCCCTCCAGTCTGCCACTCGGCGACTACTGCTTGCTCAGTGGTCCTGCCACACTGATCTGTCATCATCCCATACAGTTTCTGCTCTACCTGTACTTGTGATAGTTTCCCTGCAACGATTCTTTCTTTTCCTTCAAAATAGCATTCATGCTTAAAGACCTGATAGAAATGTTCCTTCCATGAGTCCCTTGCTGAATTGGCTGTGCCATCTTCTGCATTTTCAATACTCTGCAATGCCATGGAGACCCCACCATGTATTTCTCTGAGCCATCATTTGGGGGGATAGGGTAGGAACGTCTCATTCAGCTCTTTTCCACTGATGCCACATCTTAGGATTGATACAGCAAATACTGAACACAGGGATGAATGAAGAGTGCAATGTGTGAGTAAACATGTTATTTACTGAGGAGAGCACCAGGCAAAGAGATTTCAGCCTTCATCTGAGTTCACTTGAGTGCACTCACTGCTACATAATTATCTATTGGGGGGTGCTTTTCTATTGGAATATAATTGCTTTACAATGCTGTGTTAGTTTCTGCTGTACAATGCAGTGAATCAATTATATGTATATGTACATCTCTTCCCTCTGGGACCTCCCTCCCACACCCTCCGTCCTAACTCTCTAGGTCATCACAGAACACCAAGCTGAGCTCCCTGTGCTTTACAGCAGGTTGCCACTTGCTATCTATTTTACACACGGTCCTGTGCATGCATGCTAAGTCACTGCAGTTGTGTACCACCTTTTGTGACCCTATGGATCGAAGCTCACCAGGCTTCTCTGCCCTTGGGATTCTCCAGGCAAGAATACTGGAGTGGGTTGTCATGTCCTCCTCCAAGGAATCTTCCCAACCCAGGGATCGAACCCATATCTCTTAGGTCTCCTGTATTTGCAGGCCAGTTTTTTGGTTTTTTTTTTTGGTTTTTTTTTTTTTACCACTAGGTCCACCTGAGAAGCCTGGTGTATTTATGTTATACCTAATCTTCCAGCTCGTCTCATCCACCCTTTTATCCCCTGTGTCCACATGTCCTTTCTCTACATCTCTGTTTCTGTTCCCACTCTGAAAACAGTTTCGTCTGTACCATTTTTCTAGATCCCGTGCATGTGTGTTAATATGCAATATTTGCCTTTGAACAGGCCCATTACCTTCTCTTAATCTCACTTTCCTATTGTTGCTTCTTTACCCACTGAGCATACTGCTCTCTTGTGAAAGGATGAAAAAAAGAAAGAGAAGAGCTGTGCACATCTCCACTGTGTATTTTGCCAGGTTGGGATGGGCATCTGATTTTTCCTCTGAAAACATCATTAAGAACTCCAAAACGTAAGGTAAACTGTCCAGACAGTTTTTATCTCTTTGGAGACAAGGCCTTGGAGAGTCCAGACCTCAATCAATGTTCCTTTCAGCATGTTATCATCATGGATAAAAATCCCCACATTTATGTCTGATGAAATGCCATCTAGGTGGCTCAGTGGTAAAGAATCCACCTACCAAAGGCAGGAGATGTGGGTCTGATCTCGGGGTCAGGAAGATGCCCTGGAGTAGGAAATGGCAACCTACTCTGGTATTCTTGCCTGGGAAATCCCATGGACAGAGGAGCCTGGTGGGCTCCAGTCCTTGGCTTAGTAACTGAGCACAAGCACGAGATACCATCTGTTCCCTTTATTTTAAACTAGTGTTCATTGAGTACTAACTGTCAAGTACTGTTGCCGCCACCTGGAATGCTCTTTAGCCCGATGTCTGCGTGACCCATGGCATCATTCCACCAGGTCTTTGCTCAAGGATCCCTATCTTACAAAGACCATCCCTGACCACTCTATCTAAAGTCACAACCCCTCCGCCTTGGGGTTGTGTGCCTTTAACCTGTATTATTTTTGTACATAGCAGTTTTCAGTGCCTCTTGTTACATGACAGTGTACATCACCATGATTGGTGGCGATGAACAATCATGAATGCTCACCCTCTGTCTCGTCCACTGGAACCTAACCCAGTGCGGGGGGGAGGGGGGCGCGGTGTTGAATGTGGGCAAAGACCCTCCTGGATGTGGGGTCTTTGTCCTGAGCTCCTGAAAATACAGGAGCACCTTGCATACAGTAAGCATTCAATAAATATTCACCAAGCCAATGAAGACATATCTAGCACCTCACATAGATTATTGTACTTAACTTTACCTTAAAACCCTAAGCTCGTGCATGTTCAGTCATGTCCAGCTCTTTGTGATAGGCACATTCCATGGACTGTAGCCCACCTGGACTGTCCATGGAATTTTCCAGGCAAGAATATTGGAATGGGTTGCCATTCTCTACTTGAAACAACCCTATAAGGTAGGTAGTCATATCGTTCCATTTTATAGGTGAGCAAGTTGGAGCCTAGAGGGGTTAAGGGGTCACTTTAAGATCATGTAACTAATTGGCGGCAGTGCCAGAATCCCACCCAGGGTCCAGTTGAGCATCTCCCTCTTTGGAGAATCTCTAGGCTCCTCTAGAAAAGCCAAGATGAGATTTTACATTCAAGTTCTTAGTGCGACATTTTCCCAGGCCAGCCATTCTCTGTCACCGTGTGGACTCCAGAAGAAAGAGATTTACTGAGCTATTGCTGGACTGACACAGATGAGTTATGGAGCTGATTTCTTGTCTTCACAGGTTATAAATTGTTTTTCCATCCACGGACTCAGATTTCAGTTATGATTCCCATTCTGCAAAGAAAGAAACAAAAGATAGAGAGGTTAAGCGATCTGCCGCAGAGAAAGTTTTCCAACTCTGTCTAGTTTCCTTTTCCCAGCTTGCCTCCACAGGCAGTGAACAGCTTATAGCCACATAGGAAGCAGGCAGGAAGAACAGGAACTTACACCAAGGCCTTCTGTCCCCCAGAATACGCAAGTCTATTGGTCATTTTTGCTAGAAAGGAACTTCCTCATAGTTCTCCAACTTGCTGGGTAAGGACCATTCCATTTGCAAAATCCCTTTCTTCTTCTTCTTTTTTTTTTTAATGGCCATTGTATTATTATATTTCATTTAAATAAAAAGACTATTCTTCATGGTTAACCAGTGTTACTAAGGATGACCTTGAGGAAAGCCTCCCCCAGATGACCTTACTCTAGTCAGCCCCCTCTCCCCTTTGCATTCTTGATCTGACAAAGTACTTTGTGTCTAGAAAGAATAAACAGAGCCCCCTTCCTCAGAGGGAAATGATAACATCTTCTCCCAGGTGATCTTATTAGACCATGAGGAGATGCTTCAAACGATCTGTCACTTAGGAAAACTATTGGACTCCACTAGCTTCTTTTTCAAAATTGGATTATTTCGTAAGGAACCATTCTCCTACCAGATATCATCTGCCAATACAATATACTGTTCTAGGAACAAACATAGCAGCAATATTATAGTATGTAAATTTAAAAATTAATAATAATAATAATAATAATAATAAATGAAACACATATAGCATGATACTAATTCATTAAAAGATGCTTGCTCCTTGGAAGAAAAGTTATGACCACCCTAGGTAGCATATTAAAAAGCAGAGACATTACTTTGCCAAACACGGTTTGTCTAGTCCAGTAGTCACGTATGGATGTGGGATTTGGATTACAAAGAAAGCTGAGTGCACAAGAATTAATGCTTTTGAACTGTGGTGTTGGAGAAAATTCTTGAGAGCCCCTTGAACTGCAAGGAGATCCAACCAGTCCATCCTAAAGGAATTCAGTCCTGAATATTCACTGGAAGGACTGATGCTGAAGCTGAAACTTCAATACTTTGGCCACCTCATGAGAAGAACTGCCTCATTTCAAAAGACCCTGATGCTGGGAATGAAGGCGGAGGAGAAGGGGACAACAGAGGATGAGATGGTTGAATGGCATCACTGACTCAATGGACATGAGTTTGAGTAAGCTCCAGGAGTTGGTGATGGACAGGGAGGCCTGGTGTACTGCTGTCCATGGGGTTGCAAAGAGTGGGACACGATTGAGTGACTGAACTGAACTGAATTGAACTCATTTCTCATCTCATTTATTCTTTTTTTAAAAGATGTTTTTTGGATGTGGACCAGTTTTAAAGCCTTTATTGAATTTGTTACAATATTGCTTCTGTGTTTTATGTTTTAGTTTTTTGATCATAAGGTATGTGAGATCTTAGCTCCCCAACCAGGTATTGAACCCACACCCTCTGCACTGGAAGGCAAATTCTTAACCATTGGACTGAGAAGAAAGTTCCTCTTATCTCACTGATTTTTTTTTTTTTTTTTTAGCAAGGGACACAGTTTCATTGATTCTTAAAACAGCATTGTAAAGTAGAAATTATTGACCTCATTTTACAGATAATACAACTGAGGTATAAAGAGTTGTTATTTTTCCAGAGATACACAACCAGATATATACAGAACTACTATTTGAGCCCAAGCTTGTCTTACTCTAAAAATTCATATTCTTAACTGCTACATTATACCATAGTGGATTTTAAAATAGGAAAAAAAAATATTTTAAAACAGTTTAGTTCACATTTCAAACACAATGTTAATGCTGAAATAAGTTAATATTGCAGCCATAATGTTTTCCTAACAAAAATAAGTCATAGGTAAATACCCAGACATAAACCCAATACATTCAGTAAAAAAAGTGTCATATTTAACTATTTTTCTAACAACTGATATCCAACAAATGAAAATATTCAGTGAAACACAGCTCACCAACAGTCATATGAAAATAAAACTAAATGATCAGGAAACCTAATATGAGGCAGAACCTTTTGGACTGACATCCACTAGATTCCTAAACAAGTGATTTCCATAATCAAAAATTGAAGAAAAGCAATAAAAAGAATATTGGGAACACAGTTTTCTTGCACAGTTCAAACATTTATCCCATGCAAATCACTAATCCTCAGACCAAATTCAGCTTGCAGAACCACTGTCTCTGGCCTACACAATTCCATGGTTTTTATACAGAATTGGAATGTTCCTGGGAAGGCTGTGGGTCCCTACGTCATCCCATTCCCCACTTGTCCTTAGAGTCTTGCCTTAGCCTGCTTTATGGTATGTATCTACCTCTAAAAGTTTCAATTTAACAACATAGAGGATTTTGAAGAAGCTACAGGATGAGTCTTCTAGACCTAAACCTCCTAATATTTTTGTGACATTTACACTTGATAATATGAGCAGAAACAGTAATAACCAGAATCTTGAGAGCATCTTCCAATTTTTTTCCAAGAGTATATTCTCACTTATCTTATTTGCTGTTCACAGTATTCCTGTAAAGCACTGGTTCTTAAACTCAAGCATGCATAATTATCTGAAAACTTATCAAGACACGAATGTCTAGTCCACATCTTTGGAGATGCTTTTTCAGTAGTTTTGAGAAAGAGCATGAAATTCTGCATTTCTAACAAGCTTCCAGGGATGTTGACACTGCAGATCCATGGATCAAACTTTTAGGAATGAGCAGAAGAAAGACTTATCTCACCCATTTCACAGATGTGGAAAATGGTACTCACTTACAGAAAGTCTATAAAGGACATGGAGAGCCTCTATCTGAACTGAAAACAATAGCAACTCCTTTCCCCACTGGCTGTAGGCAGAAGGCTCCAGAAAGAGACATCCAAGCAAATTATTTAGTAAAATGTTTAACAAAATCTTCAGTAGATTTATTTCTGTCTTTCCATCTCTCTTTGCAGCCGTAGGCTAGCTGGGCAGAAGAGGAAGAGGTAAGCTAATGGGGGGTAATGAATATTCCTACAAGCTCATTAAGGAAAGATATGTCTGGCCTAATGAGAAAACAATTTTCTTCTCTACTCCCTCTGCTAAGGTTAAGAACTCCCAAGGTCAAATCTAAGCCATCCCCAAACAGCCTTCCTACAACTTTCCCTGGATGTTGATTAAGGTTAATTCATTACAGATTCAAATGGGAGATTGGCAGGGTGGGAGTGGTGGTGGAGGGAAAGATAGGCTTACATTCCAATGAATGAAAATAGCTAATCAAGCAATTTTTAAGTGTATTTATCTCTTTAGGGGATCCATGTCTCCCTCCATTTGGGCAACTATTTCACAGCACTGTAGTATCGTGGTGCCTGATTTTTCAAAACCACTGAAATTTTTATCCACAAAATGAGGAAGTAGTGAACTATAAAATTGCTAATTATTTTCTAGTAAATTTATTTTTAAATAACTTTAGACATCAATTACAGGCACCATTAGGCACCATTAAGCACTGGGTGTGTTTGCTAAACAAGGGCAGTGCATTGCTGGTTCTCTTCCCATATGTATGGCCTCATCCTTCAATTTCACCCTCCCCCCAAGTTCCCCTTCCCAAGCCCTTCTCCCAGATTCCAGCATTATGAGCTGAAATTAAACTCCATAAATAATGGCAGATGGTTTCCATTTCAAGTGTCATTGCTCAGTCAAGCCCCAGGTATCCTAGATGAAGTTTAGGTTAGGGGAAGATTTTAATTCTAATTGTCAGTTTAGGATGTATTTCCCAGCCCAGTGTTTCTCAACAATTGCTGTGCATTAGAATCCTGTGAGGGTACTTAAATTAAAAAAACGCCTTTATGCCAGGGCTCCACTTCAGCTCAGTTACACTGGAACCTGTAGACATATGGCTGATTCATTCTGATATTTGGTAGAAACCAACACTGGAGAAGGGAACAGCAGTCCACTCCAGTATTCTCACCTGGAAAATCCCAGGGATGAGGGAGCCTGGTGGGCTGCAGTCCATGGGGTCACAAAGAGTAGGACTCGACTGAGCGATAAACACACACATACACAGAAACCAACACAAGACTGTAAAGCAAATATCCTTCAATTAAAAATAAATAAATTTAAAGAAATGTGAAAAAAAAGGTGCTTTTAAACATTTATCCCAAGTGGTTCTAATGTGCAACCGCAGATGACAAGACAGCCTGCACCCTCACCAACTGCAGACTCACACCTTCCAGACCAGAAAGGTAGACAGCACATTAGTTTCTGCCTTCCTCTGGTCTCATGTGCCTTCAGTTGACTGGAGTTTAAGATTAAATAACAGGCCTGAACCATGAAGAATGGCCTCAACTGGAATTGTGGGGTCTTCTCGGGTGAGTTTTGACCTGTCCATCCAATACAAGGCTTTCAAGGTTTTATACCTGTTTACATGCAGCAATCTTTTCATGGTGTATTTGAACATGCTCTGGGTTCAAGCAGGCATATAGTTTAGACCCACCTTTCTTTGGCATCTGGGACAAACCTCAAGTTTAACCTGTCATACAGGACAAAGGGCTGGTGTAGGGTTGCATGCGTCGGCTCCAAAGCAGGGTCCACACTGGTGTGACGTCCTTGGGCTCTTGGTTTGGCTTGATCACTTCCTGACTGCATCATTTGGTCTCTCTGGGACTCATCTCATTTTAGTTACCTCATAAGATTGTTTGGAGGGTTAATGAGAGAATAATATATGGAAAGACACTGGAGCACTGGAAAGGGCTTGATCCATGGTGCATGCATGCTAAGTCGCTTCAGCAGGGTCCAGCTCTTTGTGACCCCGGGCTGTAGCCTGCCAGGCTCCTCTGTCCATGGGATTCTCCACCCAAGAATATTAGAGTTGCCACACCCTCCTCCAGTGGATCTTCCCAACCCAGGGGTCAAACCCGCATCTCTTATGTCTCTTGCATTGGCAAATTCTTTACTGCTGAGCCACCAGGGAGGCCCCTCGATTCATGGCAACATTCCTACAAAGCAGAGAGGACACTGTCTAATCCACAGTAGGTATGTTCCTCCTCATTTTTGTGTTTCTACAGAAAGAGGAATGTTTGTTTAAAGCTCCCAACCTGTCAAGAAAGGATGTAAGGAGACCTTCCACCCGTTTTCCTTGTTTTTTCTCATGGGAGGCAGAGTAGCCACCATAACTGCTGAGAGATGCCATGTGCTGAGAAGTACTTGCCTATGGACTTAGTCACTACTCACATGAATCTTGGATCTTGATCTCTTGGACCTGCCTCTTATTGGAGGAGGAGATAGCTCAGTTCCCCAGCATCTTTCCATTCAGTCATGGAATGGAAAGCTCTGGGTCTGCTATACAGAACAACATCACCCCTAAACATCAGGAGTAGAATTGGAAACCTCCACTCTAGGGTCAGTCTCAAACCATGCCCTCCCACTGTGGAGAGAAGGGGGTCAAGGAAGGATTGGCTTTTCATAAAGCCGATGGCTGAGTTCTCACTTGACTACTAGTTTCTTTATTCTCTGCAGTCAGACCCAATCAGCAGGATTGAGCTGGGTCTTCAGTACCAGAATCCATCGTAACCAGTTATTTCCATTTTCCTCTTCACTCTATTGGTTTAATCCACAGGACAGAGATTTTGTAAATAGGTCTTTCCAGTTAGGACTGATCAGTTCTGCTGCCTCATATACCAATGTTTTATTCACACTTCAGAGCCTACATGGACCCCCTCCTCCCCCCGCCCATGCACAGTGCATCTATCTGCCTATGATGGCACATTTATAAATACCCAAATCACATCCCTTTCCCAAAATGGAGTACATGGAGTGGTAGACTCAAAAAGAAGTGGATGGATGTTTATTATGTATTTTGTCCCCAGTGTTCAATTGTCACTTGGTTTCTGCTCTTTGATGCCTTGCCTGCTGAATTGATTTCCCACACAGTTACTCACACCTTTTAAGAAATGGTATGTGGATCATCCACTATGATCTGTGAGGTCAACATGTCATCTCTTTTTGTCCCATCACCCAGACACTGCTTCTCTCCAGGCTTGTCCTCACTGCAGAAACACCAGTATTTCTTACATACAACCTCTCTTAGAAAGATCCCGGAAATTTAGTGAGAATTATCTGGGCTGGGCTGGGTTATGAATTCTGTACATACAACTATAATGTTGTACTGGTTCTGAGCTCAGTGATGTGAGCAAGTGCTTAAAGCCAGCACAGATGACGTTGTAGAGAACTCTCTCCAGTAGAATCTGTATCCCAGGGCAAGCAGTTCTGGAAGGAGAGGCCTGGAAGACTAATTGATTTTTGGGGGGTAACATTTTCTCTCATTGTTGTTGTTATTGTCATTGAGTTGCTAATTTGTGTCTGACTTTGCAACTCCATGGATTGAAGCATGTCAGGCTTCCCTGTCCTTCACCCAGAGTTTGCTCAATCTCAAGTTCATTGAGTCGGTGATGCTATCCAACCATCTCAGTTTCCCCACTTAACAGTTCCAAAATCAGTGTAATAACATTGTGAGGAAACAAAAGAAAATAAATTCCTTGCATGCCAACCTCTAACACAATCCACATTTTATTTTTGTGTCTTTTCTTTCCATTCTATGCTCAATACCTATGCAAGCTATTTTTACATTCATCATTATGTTTTTATTCAAAAAATTCTACTGGACTCCTGTTACGGGTGTGGCCTTCCTCTAGCACTGCAAAACCAAGGAAAACCCAGTATCTGGCCTTGACTAGCTCACAAATTAGTACAAGAAACAGACATATACACAGATCATTGCAACACAGGGAGGTGGCTGCATGCTGCTGCTGCTGCTAAGTCGCTTCAGTCGTGTCCAACTCTGTGCGACCCCATAGATGGCAGCCCACTAGGCTCCCCCGTCCCTGGGATTCTCCAGGCAAGAACACTGGAGTGGGTTGCCAGTTCCTTCTCCAATGCATGAAAGCAAAAAGTGAAAGTGAAGTCGCTCAGTCGTGTCTGAGTCTTAGTGACCCCATGGACTGCAGCCTACCAGGCTCCTCCATCCATGGGACTTTCCAGGCAAGAGGACTGGAGTGGGGTGCCATTACCTTCTCTGGTAGCTGCATGGACAGAGGTTAAATCTCATGTCTGAATACAGGTAATGAGTATAATGGCCTGATTCTTCTCTAAAGCTTTAAAATCTATCAGACAGGTCTGGTGATGGAGGATCACATGGCAACCTGTATGCTGCAAAAACCTCAAACTGGGTCAATTTGTTGCAATTCTATAATCAGAGGTTTCTCAGGGGGAGACATGGTACTCTGACAAAAAGAAACTCATTGCTAACATTTTTTTTTTTTTTTTCAAGAGTCTTCATATAAAAATCCAGATTTCTGGCTTCTTTTGAAAAGCAGATCATGCAACATCAGGCTCGCCTTCTCCTCTGGGGACATTTGTAATGAATGTGACTAGGGGCTGCTCCATTCAGATGAGGCAAGCATTCTGGTTTGCTACAATCCCACCTGAGCCATCCTGGGGGACAAAACCAGCTTGGTCCATGGGGAACAATGGAGTCTGTGAAATGGACTTTCCTGTATTTCTCATATTAGAAAGCCTTGTCTTTCCAGTGGTTTTCATGACTCATCTTCCCCTCTGTCATCATCTATTCCAGCCTCTGCTTCACTCATATTGACCTTATTGCTGTGTATCAAGCCAGTGTGCTCCAGTGCCCTGTTCATCCTCTGCCTTTGCTCTGTCTCGGATGCTCTTCATGCTGGTAACCACAGCCTCACTCTTCTTCCTCCTTCAAGCTCAAAGGTTGCCTTCTTACTCATGGGGGAAGAAAGCCCCATGGGGGCTTCCCGTGAGGCTCAATGGTAAAGAACCCCCCTGCCAGTGCAGGAGACACAGGTTCTATCCCTGATCTGGGACAATCCCAAGTGGCCCAGAGCAATGGCGTCTGTGTGCCACAACTGTTGAGCCTGTACTCTAGATCCCAGGAACTACAGTGACTGAAACCCGTGCGCCCTGGAGCCGACGCTCCACACCAAGAGAAATCACTGCAATAAGAAGCCTGTGGACCGCAACTGGAGAAAAGCTCAAGCAGCATCTGAAGACCCCGTATAGCCAAAAACAAAAAATTTAGACTGCCATGGGACTTGCCTGGTGGTCCAGTGGTTAAGACTTCGCCTCCCAATGCAAGGGATGCAGGTTCAATCCCTGGTTGGGGAACTAAGATACCATGTACCTCACGGCCAAAAAAACAAAACATGAAACAAACAATATCATCACAAATTCAACAAAGACTTTAAAAAATGTTCCACACCAAAAAAAAAAAAAACAACAAAAAAACAAACTCAGAAAACAAAAAAATAAAATTTCCACTCTTCACCCCGTACTTTTTAACTTTCCTTACCTCTTAACATAGTATTCAGATTATTCATGTTACATTTATTGTACATTACCCTCCCCCCACTAGAAAGGCAGGGATGAGACTGAATGCTCAGTGACTAGAAAGTGACCTAGGGCACAGCAGGTGCTTAGTCCATGTATTTTTCTGATATTTTAATTCTGGTAAATACACATAACATAAAATTTGTCATCCAGACTGTGTTTACACGTATAGTTCACTGGTATTAAATGCACTCATAAGGTCATCCAAGAGTTATCACCCTCCATCTCTATAGCTCTTTTCAACTTTCAAAACTGAAACTCTGGGCCCAGAGTTTCAATAGGACTCCTATTCATGGCTCATCTCCTCTCTGCCATCATCTATTCCAGCTTCTGCTTCCACCACTCACTTCCCCAAAGTCTGGCAGCCACCATTCTACTCACTGTCTCTAACGAGCTGGACTAGTCTCTGTACCTCATACACGTGGAATCACACAGTATTTTTCCAGTTATGACTGGCTTGTTTCATTTGCATAATGTCCTCAAGGCCCCTCCATGTCACAGCATATGTAAGGATTTCTTTGTAAGACTGGATAATATGCTATTGCATGTATAGAACACATTTTGCTTATCTATTCATCTATCAATGGATTGAGGTTGCTTCTTTGTTTCGGCTCCATTCATTTATGTTGAATACATAAATGATCCTTGATTGGACCTCTGGACTTAGAAGAACTCATTTCTGATCCTGGCTTCATCTCAGGAGCTAACTGACCTTAGCATCTCACCAGACCACTCTCAGTTTCCTTATTGGTAACGTTGGTCGGAGGCTTATGAATTAAACACAGAAAAAAATATATGAACATTTTTGTGACCTCCCTCATTCCTAAAGTCTGGACCAGTTAGGAGCAGTAAAGACTATGGGGTGTGAAGGGTCCATCCTCAGCGCTAATATCCACTAGATATTTCTCCTCTCCCTTCTACAGGGAAGATTCCTCAGGGGACTAGAGAAGACCCAGGAACGGACTTGCAGGGATGACCTTTTAAGACCAAGAATCTTTGACTAGCTAAGACTGGAAGGAGGAGTCAAGGTGTGACACAGGATGAGGTCCTGTGTTCCCTGGCTGAGAAGAGACTTGCTGGGGTTTGCATCTCAGGAATGTGGCTGCTCAGAGCATAAGCATAGTGAGGAGTAAGGGGTGGAGGAGGGGTGGTCAATCCTATTGAGATGAGCCCCTTCAAGTGAGCTGACGGAGCTTGGACTTCTGCACTTTAATCTGGGCCTCTTTAGGGATATCGCTACACAGAATATAATAATGATGCCTCCTTCCCAGGGCCACTCAGTTCAGCTCAGTCACTCAGTTGTGTCCCTCTCTTTGAGACCCCAGGGACTGCAATCCCAGGGCTGCTAATGTGTGTGAAAACATCCTTAGTTCAGTTTCCCTGTGTCGGCTGAGGTACCTAGAGGCAGATGGTAAAATCACCAATTTGATAACCTCTTTTTCTTGCACTCAGAGTTTTCAAGGCTACAAAATAATCATCGTGATGAGCGGAGCCATCACTGTTTAGAGCATTTGCCAGGTGTGAGCACTTAGCTGAGTGCTCTGCACGGTGATCTCAGGCCTTTGCGAGCCTAAGAGCTCGGTCCCATTAGTTTCCCATTTGGGACTGGCCAGTTCTACAAAAATTAGTTCTGGTGGGGAGCTGTGAAAGGCTAGAGATGAAGCTGGTTAGGTGACCCAGGGCTGCTCATTGAGGAAATCCAGACCAGGCAAGCCCTTCCCTGCCCACCTGGGGGTGGAGGTGAATGGATGTTTATTCAGCTCTTTCACTTTTAAAAGGGAGATCATCTGGTTTCCTTCCTGGAGTTTTTACAAGAATTGGACACACCTAGTACAGGGTTTGGGCCAAAGCACGTTATCCAGAGAAGCCAGTATTCTTCTCTTTCTCTTTCTTTCTTTTTTTAACTATTTATTTATTTGGTGGGGTCAGGTCTTATTTGCTGCATGTGGGGTCTTTGTGGCTGGCTTCTCTCTAGTTGCAGTGTCCGGGCAAAAAGCATGTGGGCGTAGTAGTTGTGGCACGGGCTTTATTGGCCCCACAGCACGGGGGATCTTAGTTCCCTAACCAGGAATCAAACCCACATCCCCTGCCTTGGGAGGTGGAATCTCAACCACTGGACCCTCAGGGAAGTCCCCGTTTTTCTCCTTATCTTTCTTAAGGTCTCTGTTAATGGCTAAACTGTATCCCTTTCAGATTCATATGTAGAAGTTCTAATCCCCAGGACTTCACAAGGTGAGTGAACTTGGAGATGGGATTTTTAAAGAGGTGATTAAGGTAAATGAGATCCAAGGGACCTAATCCACTATGACTGGTGTCCTTAAGAGGAGGTGAGATTATGACACAGACACTCAGGGGAATGGCAGTCTGTGGCATTTTGCCTATGGCAGCCCTGGACAATGAGCCCAGGATGTCCTGGCAATGAATTAGGGACAGGAGAGCTTGAACAAGCAGATCTGGCTTTCCTCTGGGGCCTCTCTCCTTGGCTCGCAGCTGGCCACCCTCTTGCTGCCTCCTTGTGGGGTCATTTCTCTGTGTGCTTGCATCCTTCACGTCTTCTCTCCTTAAAAGGACATCTGTTGTATTGGATGTTATTATTTTTTGGCTGTCCTGGGTCTGCTGCAGTGCGCAGGGTTTCTCTAGCTTTGACCAGTGAGGGCTACCCTCCAGTTCTCACTGTGGTGTTCTCTTGTTGTGGAACATGGGCTCTAGATCACAGGCTCAGAGGCTGCAGGGCCTGGGGTTAATTTCCCCGCAGCACGTGGGATCTTGCCGAACCACGGACTGAACCTGTGTCCCCTGCACTGAAAGGCAGATTCTCAACCTCTGGACCACCAGGGACGCCTTGGCATATTGGACTTTAACTTCATCACCTCTTTGAAGGCACTGTCTCCAAATACTGGGGCTTATGGGAGTAAGGACTTTAACATGGATTTTGAGGGAACATCATGAAGCCTGTAATGTAGACTTAGCACACTGTTACAGTCTATGAGTTACATGGATTAAGTAAATTCATTGAGGCCTGGCTGGGCTCAAAAACAAGAGTGGCTGAGGGGTGAAGCCAACAGACTGCTCAGTGGTCATCCCCCAGTGAGAAAATTCCACGGACTTTTACACGACCTCCCACAGATTCACTGACCATGCCTGAAATTCCATCCTCTGTGATGAAGGCTAGAGGATGAAGGAGAGACTGGGTTAATTCACCTCCTGGACAATCAGCCCTAGGACCTGGGATTCACCTGTATGATCACCTGAATGGTGCTATAGATATAATACATTTGCGTGCATGCTGGTCGCTTCAGTCATGTCTCTTTGCGACCCCAAGGACTGTAGCCCACAGGCTCCTCTGTCCACAGGATTCTCTAGGCAAGAACACTGGAGTGGGTTGCCATGCCCTTCTCCAGGGGGTCTTCGACCCAAGGATTGAATCTGCACTGCTGGCAGATTCTTTACCATCTGAGCCAGCAGGAGAGCCCATAATCCATTCAGGCAAAGGAAATGTCTGACATAGACAGGCTTCTTGAAAATTCCATGAAATACTCATTAAAAATAAAGATTACCAGTTCTGGTCCCCAATTTCCATTCTCTGAGTCTGGAGTGAAACTCGGGAATTTCCCACTCTCTCTCTCTGCACTCCTCCCTTGCTGCATCTCTCTCTCACTCTCCCTGTCTTTCTAGTCTCTCTCTCTGATGTCAGGTGATTCTGCTGTGCAGCCTAGGTTTGGGTGGGAAACAAGTGGATTTTAGACCAAAACTTACAATAAGGGATGCAGGGCCACTTCATAAGCTCCCTAGGTTATACACTGAACACGCTGTACACAGGGACCCAGAGCAGAAGCCCTGAGTATCCCACACCATCATAGGGTCACCCTCAGGTACTCATCACTTTACAGTTTGCATCGCAACTGGCCTCCATCATTTCATAGCAGGGGACAGCATGGATGAGGAAGGCAAGGCCTGACTGGGATGATGTTGGGATGAAGGGTAGACTCAATTTCGGAGGCTAGTACTGCAGGTGTAGAGGAGTTGTAGGGTCAGGAGACAGTTCTGGTGGATGTGTTTCCAAAAACCAAGAAGCACCCAATTCAGACACTATCAGACAGGAAGGAAGGAGGGGAAAAAATCAGGAAATCAAAATGGGGATCTTCCTAGACCAGGGACTGAATCTGTGTCTCCTGCCCTGGCAGGTGGATTCTTTACTACTGAGCCACCAAGAAAACTTGCCCCTTTATTTTATATCATTCACTCCACTTCATAAACTTATCCCTTCCCGAACCCACGGCTTTATGTTATGGACAGATGTGTTAACTGTCTCTCTCTCTAAAATGTAAAACTCATGAGGATAAGGATTTTTTTGTGTTGACCGTTTAACCCACAGTAGCTTGTTAAATGGAAATTAAGGAATGAATGAGATTTCTGCTGTTTATGTTTTGCTACCTTCCAGCCACCCACAGATTTATAGAATCTTACCAAAAGGAATAAGGAAAGCTTTGTGTATTCTTTCAATATGTTTCCATTCATACAGATTTATTGAGTTTATAAAAATAATTTCCTATTGCATATACTGTTTGGTAGCTTGCTTTTTCACTTATTGTATGTCATGAACTTTTTCCTGTAGCAATAAATAAAATTTTAATATAATCACAGTATATGGTTATCTGGATCCTTCATAGTTAACTCAGTCTCTTCTCAAGGAACATTTTTATTGTTTCCAGTTTTTTATCACTATAAATAAAACTGTGTGTAGATATAGATAATTCTATCTATTGCTATATGACAAATTATCCCCAAGTTTAGTAGCTTAAAACTACATTTATGATCTCACAGTTTCTGTGGTCAGGAATCTGAGCACGGGTTAGCTGGGCCTCATAGACTATAATCAAGGAACCCCTTGGTTCTTTGACTGGGGATTTGGTCTTATCTAAAGGCTTGACTGGGAAGGACCCACTTCCTACAGATGCATGTGGTTGTCGGCAGGATTCTGTTCTGTACAAGTTGGTGGTCTGAGTATCTCAGTTCCTCATCATTGGCTGGAGGCCTCCCTCAGTCTTGTTTCACATGGACCTGTGCATGGGATAATTCATAGCCTGGTAGTTTGCTTCATCAAAGCAATCCAGAAAGCAAAAGGGAGAAGGGACTGCCAGCAAGACAGACATCAGTCTTTGTAACTTTAACCACAGAAGATACAGCCCATCATTTTGCTATACTCTATTTGCTATAGAAGCAAGTGGCTAGAGGGGTAACACAGAGATGTAAATAGTAGAAGATAGAGTAATTGAATGTCAGAAGCTGCCTACCACGGGTTGATGTGAATATCTCCACCCTTAGCTGGAGATATCTTCATCCATGTACATATCGATGTACATGTTGCTTATTTGGAATGCATTTTCTAGGAGACTCATTAAGTTGGACTACACGTATCTTTACTGCGGGGTCAAGCATTATGCATGTTTCCTAAGGCTTTTGATACATAACTCCTTGCCCATTTTCATTATTGTATGAACATGTATTTTACCTCATACTCTCATCAACAGTGGTTTTAATTCACTCCCAAGTCAATGAGTGAAACATGGTTCACAATCTTTTTTTGCTTTTTGTTTACCTGCTGTGAATCCAACACTCCATGTGTTTATTAAGTATTGTTTTTTCCTCCTGGAAACAGCTAGTTCATACCCTTTGCCCGTTTTTCCTATCAATAATTTCTTATTGATTTGTAAGAGCTCTGCATATTTAAAATGTTACATAAATGATAATGGAATAAACCTAAATGTTAAAAAAACCTTAACTATCTTATTTTTGTTTATAAAACCTTTCTCACAGTTTGTAATTAGTCTTTCAGTTTTATGATATTTTGATATAAGTATTTTATTTTAAAATGTTTAAGGTAATCAAATCTGTCAATATATTCTTTTATTTTTCCTTTTGAGTTACACTAAAAAGTCTTCCTATCTATGCCACATTTGATTACCCAGAGTATCTTTCATTATTTTTAGTTTCCACTCCTTCCTTCTTTCCCTCCTTTCCTCCTTTGCTTGCAAAATTACAGTGCTTTAATCTACTTATTTATTTTGTTTAATATATTCAAGTAGCCATTCAATGTTTCCTTTCTGCTTGTCTTTCTTCTTACTGTTATCATTTTTTAAAATGCGTAGTGGATGGACCATATACAGAAGAGTCTTCCTTCTCTTGCGAATGGAAAATGACATATATATCATATTGTATGTATTCATATATATATTAATCTCTTCATGGACCATCTCTACTTTTTCCTTTGATCAAAGCATCCATTCTTGAACCAGTTCCATAATGCTTTAAAAAGTATATTAGTTTTGTTAGTATTATAATCTATACACATTATTCATTAGCATATCTTTACATTGTTATATGTAATGATTTTTTATTGGTCCATAAAGAAGGCTGAGTGCTGAAGAAGTGATGCTTTTAAGACTCTTAAGAGTCCCTTGGACTGCAAGGAGATCAAACCAGTCAATCCTAAAGGAAATCAACTCTGATTATTCAATGGAAGGACTGATGCTGAAGCTGAAGCTTCAATACTTTGACCACCTGATGCAAAGAACTGACTCACTGGAGAAGACTGAAGGCAGGAGAAGGGGATGACAGAGGATGAGATGTTTGGATGTCATCACTGACTCAATGTACATGAGTTTGAGCAAGCTCTGGGAGATGGTGATGGATAGGGAAGCCTGGTGTACTGCAGCCCATGGGGTCACAAAGAGTCAGACATAACTGAGCGACTTAACGGCAACATATTATGTTAGTAAATTGGTTTATTAGTTTATACTTACATACATTCTTCTCACTATTTATTAATATTTTTCTAACTGCTCCAGGAGGTTTGTTTTTAAAATTTAAGAATCACTTTGTTAAGATATGAAAACTTATTCAGATTTGGGTTGAAATTGTTTACACTCATAAGTTAGGAGAGTTAATAGTTTTAAAATATTATTCTGCCAGACAAAAACATAGTAAGGCTCAGTTTTTTCAATCTACTTTTATGAACTCTCAGTAAATATTTGTAGCATTTTTATTTTATTGATCTTGACGATTTTGTGTCCTCCTTGCAACAGTTATAACTACTATTTATATTTCATAGCATTGTAACATCGGGAAAATTACTTCCCTTTTCTGAGCTTCCTCTGCTAATGTTTGAACTGGACATGTTCACCCCTGCCTCTCACAGATGCTGTGAGGGTTAAATGAGGTGGTAAATTTAAAACTCCCAGAGCAGTGCCCAACACACCAGGTGTTCAACTCGTGATGGTAAGAATCGGTGTTAATTTAAAAGAAATTGTAGAACAGCATTAGATAATTGTGATCATGCTAGATCACGAAGAAAATTCCTCTTCCACATGACAACTCTCTATGCACCTGGTACAATTAGCCCATAAATCTTTTGAAGTGAGGCCACAAGACAGCAAACATCATCCAACTTGGAATATTATGGTTTTAACTCTTTTTTTTTGTTATTGTTCAGTCCTGGTTTACACTTTCTGCCAGATCCATCCAACCATATCAAATGAAAGCTATTGGATTTCTTTTTTTTTTAATTGTTTTTATTTCTTCATTTTGGGCTGTACTGGGTCTTCGTTGCTGTGCAGGCTTTTCTCTGGTTGTGGAGGGACTACTCTCTGGTTGTGGTGCGAGGGTTTTTCACTGTGGGGCTTTGCTGTTGCAGAGCTTGAGCTCAGGCACATGGGCTTCAGTAATCACAGCTCACGGGATCTAGAATGAAGGCTCAATAATTGTGGCACTCTGAATTAACTGCTTTGTGGCATGTGGAATCTTCCCAGACCAGGGATCCAACCCGGGTCTCTTGCATTGCAGGCAGATTCTTTATCATTGAGCCACCAGGGAAGCTCAAGCTATTGGATTTCTAACTGAATTGGAAATGTCTGTCATGTTCTGCCATTAAGAAATATAGAGCCTGTTAAACAGAGTGAAGTAACTCAGAAAGAGAAATATAAATATTATATACTGATGCATATATATGGAATCTAGAAAGATGGTACTGATAAATTTATTTTCAGGGAAGCAATGGACATAAAAAACAGACATAGAAAACAGACCTAAGGACATAGGGAGAGGGCAGGAGGGAGAAGGTGAGATGTCTGGAAACAGTAACATGGAAATTTATAATGCCATATGTCAAATAGATAGCCAATGGGAATTTGCTGTATGACTCAAGGAACTCAAACAGAGGCTCAGTGACAGTCTAGAAGGGTGGGTTGGGGAGGGGATTGGAAGGGAGTTTCGAGAGGGAGGGGACAAGGGTGTACCTATGGCTGATTCTTGATATATGACAGAAAACCACAAAATTCTATAAAGCAAGTAACTTTCAATTTAAAAAAAATGAAGTGGCGAAAAAAAAGGAGAATGACTTGGATTAAGAATGATTCATGGATACATATAAACAGAGAGGTAAACGGATGCTATTTACCTCCCCGCTGTCTTAGTCATTGTTATTCTAACTCTGAGATGCTGTATGAAGGCTCTACATGATGGTTTTATAGGATAGTTCTCTAGGATAGCTTTACATGATGAATATATGGGTTGACTCCAGAGGGTAATTCTATAGGATGCTTCTAGATGAGTCTCTAAATGATCCCTATGTGCACCCTCCCCATAGTACCATTTTTAAGTCTAATGTGGAATTTCCACTGGGAGCTTCTCCAGCTTATTGTAGAAGATGACCTTTGGCAGATGGAAAAATGAGAGAGAAGAAATGGAGGGTTAACAGAGGGGTTTGGAGGAAGAAAAAGAGGAATAAAGGAGGCATATGAGTGAGTAGTAGAAGGAAGGAAGGGAGGTTGGTGGGAAGAAATGGGACTAACAAGTAGGGTGAAATAGGGTGGAGTCGGGGGAGATGACTTGAAGGACCAACAGAAGAGAGAGAGAGAGAAAGGGAATAGAATGCGAAGTCTTAGATAATTCAATTTCTGCAAAAAAAAAATCAGCGTGGAAAAGTCCCCAACAATACATTCTGTGACTAAGGCATTATGCAGAGAGATGAGCTGGGGGCTGAAGGACAGAATTAATATAGTAAGTAATTCTATCCTTTTGGCAATGTCTTTCTGCATGAAATAATGATTTTATGTCTCACTTCTCTCCAGTCTGCACATTCTTCATAACAAACAGTTCCACAGTGAGTGACTATTTATGTTTCAAGGCAACAGCCTCGGCATAATGGACTATGCTCTGAATCTTTTCTGCAAAGAAACACCAGGGCCATCTGGGAACCCTGGGAGAGCTTTCCAGTTGGGCAAAGTCCTGCTACCGCTAACTAGAGGAGCCGGAGTTTAGAATCTGGAATCAGGCAGATCTTGGTTAAGCCCTTCCAGTGCTTCTTACCTCTTACTTACCTTCACTGCATCTATTTTCTTATTTATAAATGAGAATGCTTGGGGACTTCCCTGGATGTCCAGTGGTTCAGTTCAGTTCAGTTCAGTTGCTCAGTCATGTCTGACTCTTTGTGACCCCATGAATCACAGCATGCCAGGCCTCCCTGTTCATCATCAACTCCCAGAGTTCACCCAGTCTCACATCCATCGAGTCAGTGATGCCATCCAGCCATCTTATCCTCTGTCGTCCCCTTCTCCTCCTGCCCCCAATCCCTCCCAGCATCAGAGTCTTTTCCAATGAGTCAACTCTTTGCATGAGGTGGCCAAAGTACTGGAGTTTCAGCTTTAGCATCATTCCTTCCAAAGAACACCCAGGACTGATTTCCTTCAGAATGGACTGGTTGGATCTCCTTGCAGTCCAAGGGACTCTCAAGAGTCTTCTCCAACACCAGTCATTCAACACCAGTCATTAAGACTCTGCAATTCCAATGCAAGGGACACAGGTTTCATTCTTGGTTGTGGGACTATGATTCCCGCATGTCACATGGTCAACAAATAAAATACAAATGGAGGTGCTCATATTGGGCTTACACATGAAAGTGTACAGCACAGTAACCTGAAGCACAGACAGGATTCAAGGATGGTTGACTGAGAAAATATCAAATCTCCAATTTCTGTGCCTAGAAGAACACAAAGCTGGATGGTGAAATTTCAGTCCATGAGTACAGAGAGAAGACATGGGTATGTCCCCACACCTTACTATGAAAGCTTACTTCGTTCGTTTCACAATATTTAATATCTCCTTTGTTCCAAGCATTGTGCTGTAGGGATGAGAAGATGAATGGACATGAAATGTGTCTTGATCATTTTCCTCTTATTACCTCTGTGTGCTTTATGTGAGATAATGCTAAACCAAGCAGTGATGTTGCTAAGCTTTCTATACTCAGTCCCCATCATAGAAAGAACCCAAGTTGGTAATTATTGAGCCCATTTAACAGACTAAAATTTCTCAAGTGTAAAAGTAAATAAATAGTCCAGGGCCATACTGTGACATAACCAAGATTTAAACTTAGAACTTTATGAGACCATGGCCTGAATTCTCAACCTCTGGCTCTATTTCCCTAAACCTACAAATTGGAGACATGATTATCTGTCTTATCTGAAAACCCCCCGAGTGGTCTAACTCCAAAATGACAGAGACCTTTCAAAATCATTCTCCTTACCCCCATTGCAGCCAAACTTGAGGGAACTGCCTCCTGGATACACCTCATGTGCCTCAAAAGGGCCACCACTGAACCCAAACCATTGTCCCCAAGTAACTCTTATCAAGTTTCCCTCACAGGGCCCACCTCTCTAAAATCACTCAGAAACAGCCTTTGCTGACCATCTAAGAGGACACTGAATGACCCGGACAACTCTCAGCCTACAGCTGTTCCTGACCCAGCTGTTATAGGACCTCTGGACTAGCGACCCAATGGGAACCTTCTTCAAGGACCTAACCACATTGGTTTCCCAACTCTCACTTCAGGGGATGCTCCATAACCTACGCCCAAATGAGATCAACTTCTATACTTTCATCCTCTGGATCATCTTACACCCTAAAGAACATTCCTCTCTCCCTGGCTAAGGTCACCCCCAACCCCAAAGGCCCCTACCCCCACCTCAACTGGGCCCTCCCCTTCTCTCTCTCCGTGGCCATCCTCTTATCAATGGCCTTCACCTAGGCCTAATAGCCACCATTAGCCTAGGCCTAATAGTCACGACCCCTCAAACCTGGTCTCCCACCACCCATATCCTCCTCATCGCCTCCCATCTTATCGGCAGTGCCCTACTCCAGGGGTGCTATGCCTTCTGCACTATCCCTTAACATCACTCTCCCCCCAACATCTCTTAACATGCTCTTTCAGCTCTCCATACTAATGTGCATTTCAACTGTTACCCCTCTCACAACTAATCTCACCTGCACCAATTGCTGGGTGTTTCAGGTTTCCAAAGACCAACAAGTCATCAGTCAGACCATCCTACAAGGGTCACAAGTAACCCTTTATTTTGATGCATGCCAAATCATTAACCTCAGAAACACCTGGGGCTCCCACGAGGGCCTCCAGTGGGAAAGGCAGTATGCTATCAACCCCAAATATCTGTGCTGAAAAGATCTCCAGTGGGGCTCCAATTCAGACTGTGCAAGTGGTGAACCCCCTCACTATTTCTGCCCCTACTGGAGCTGTACCATGGCATATTCAGGATACCTGAGCTCCCCACTGGCCCATTTCAGACCAAAACTCAATTGTGTCACTAATGAATGTAATCCTGGACTCTCTGGAGTCCAGGTGAGCATCCACATATTTGGGAAAGGCCAAGACCCAGACAAAAATTTACCATTAAAAATATCTTCATCCCTACCTCCCACACCCAACCAAAGACACGGTGTTATGGTACAGCCTGGGACCATCGTGCCCTCAGCACCCCAGCATCACCCCCCCTTCAACTTCCCCTTCTTTTTCCTCCCCTACACCCCGCTCTCCTTATAGCAGATATGATCCAGTCCATGCTCAAGACAACAGGATCTACTATTACCCAGGACTGCTGGCTCTGCATCCCCTTACAAGGATGGGGCTAATCGGCCATTGGATATGTCATTACTGACTTAAATCAGTCCACGTTCACTTCCAATTCTACCTGCCTCTTCAACACCCAGATAGAATTGATAGGACAGGCCACGTGCATCAACTCTACCAACTCTACCAATGACCTAACAGACCCCATGCCCAGGGGAACACAATAACACCTTAACAATTAACAGAACCACAGGGGTTCCCAACAACACCCATTTTCTATGCCCCCAGGGATTCTTTAAAGTAATAGAGCCCACTGATACCCCCTGCCCTCTGGCAGTCCTGGCCCCAGACATCAATATATACCCTGGAGACGAGACACCTCTCCCTGTCAGAACAGCCTGCCCACATAGGACACAGCGGTCACCAACAGTGGCCCTAACCTTCCTAACACTCTTGGGAGCAGGGAGCACAGCCCTGGGAGCGACCACACTGGGAATATCACAGACTTCCCTAAACAGCCTAGCTGAACATATAGACCAGGACTTCTCAGATGTCCAAAAGGCAGCCTCTCTCCCACAACAGATTAATTCCCTGGCTTCAGTGGTATTGCATAACAGAAGGGCTTTAGACTTGTTAACAGCCCAACAAGGTGGAACCTGTGTCTTCCTGTTGGAAGAATGCTGCTACTATGCCAATCAGTCAGGCATAGTAACTGAGACCCTAACTCAACTAGTGGGAACACACAGCTCCTCACGACCGTCCCCTAGGGAACACACAGCTCCTCACGACCGTCTCCTAGGGAACACACAGCTCCTCACGACCGTCTCCTAGGGAACACACAGCTCCTCACGACCGTCTCCTAGGGAACACACAGCTTGCTCACCTCAGCATCGTAGGGTATCCAGAACAAGGGCAAGGGTTGTGATGACACCTCATCCCCGTTAGCCCGCTGAGATGCTCCCACAATCCATTAATCCAATGAATGTTTATGGAGCACTGATACGTTTTAAGGACTCTGCTGTGTGCTGGAGCAAAGGAAGACTCCCTGATGTCATAAGTCTAACTTCTAAGAAGGGTGGGGAAGCTAGATGCTACTCATCTCAACATCACCTGAAAACTCTAAGTGCTGAAATGCAGTGAAACACAGAGCTATGCGACTCTCCATCATAAAGAGAAATACCCCACTTAGTGAGAAAAGCAACAATTACACTGAAATCTGAGAGAGGAAATAGTATATTTAAGTAAAGGTGAGAAGGAAAAGTGAAAGTATTAGTCACTCAGTCATGCCTGACTTTTTGCGACCCTATGAACTGTACCCCACCAGGCTCCTCTGTCCATGGGGTTCTCCAGACAAGAATACTGGAGTGGGTTGCCATTTCCTTCTCTAGTGGATTTTCCCCACCCAGGGATCAAACCCGGGTTTCTTGCATTGGCAGGCAGATTCT
>SJYX01000248.1:0-10126 GCA_006410675.1 Oreotragus oreotragus | reverse complement strand
AAAAAAAAAAAAGAAAAGAAATTAGGATCTCAAAGAAGCATCTGCACTCCCAAGTTCACAGCTGTATTATTCACAATAGCCAAGAGGTAGTAACAACCTGAGTGTCTATGAACAAATGGAGGAATAAAGAAAATATGGTATATACATACAATGGAGTATTAGACTTTAAAAAGAAAGAAATCCTATCATGTGCTACAACATGGATGAACTTTGAGGACATAATGCTAAAGCCATTGGTGCTTTAACATAATGTTAAAGCCATTTGGGGACATAATGAAAAAGCCAATCAACATGAAGGCAAATACTGCATAATTCCAATCATATGACATATCTGAAGTAGTCAAACTCATGGAAGCAGAAAGTAGAACAGTGGTTGCCAGTGGTTGGGGGTGGGAAGGGGAGAAATGAGGAGTTATTGTTCAGTGGGTATAGAGTTTCAGTCTATAAGAAAGCTGATGAAAGATGAAAAAGTTCTAGAGAGCTACTGTATAAGACTGTACATTGTACATAAAACTAAAATACTGTGCTGTACACTTAAAAATTTGCTGAGGACAGATTTCATGTTATGTGATTTTTAGCACAATAAAATATATGAGGGACACATCTTAATAAATGATTTTATATTCAAGAAATTATTCATTAAATTTTAAAAACTCAATGAATATAGCAGATGAGAACCAGCTCAAGACAAAATTAGTTGACTCCAAATACATTTGAGGAAATTACACAAACTGCAGCACAAATACAAAGGAATATACAATCTGCAGAAGGGAGTAAGAAATATAAAGACTAGAAGAAAAGTTTCAACATACATCTACTAGGATAATAATAAGAAAGAATTGTAGAAAAGCAATATTTAGGTCTGAGTCATCACAGGACTCTCATTACNGAAATTACACAAACTGCAGCACAAATACAAAGGAATATACAATCTGCAGAAGGGAGTAAGAAATATAAAGACTAGAAGAAAAGTTTCAACATACATCTACTAGGATAATAATAAGAAAGAATTGTAGAAAAGCAATATTTAGGTCTGAGTCATCACAGGACTCTCATTACCTGGGCATAAAGTTTGGCCCAAGGGTGAACATATGTCCAAACATGCCCAAATAGAATACCTATTTACAACAGATATATGATGTTGGGAGATTTAATAACTTGCCACTGGGTTGCAAGATACAATGTCAGAAGCAACGTATTGTGCTTTGGGTGGTGGACTTACGGGATGGGGCAGCATGAGCTGGAAAACTTTTACAATTCCTTAACTTTGTTCCATATCTATTTTATTCTTTCTTTACACCAGCTACATCTGGGGGGACCCTAAAAACAAAGGCACACTTCTGAGCATACACTGTGAACCCCACACTTTCCTAGGCAGTGGGAATGAGCAAGACCCGATCCATGGAGAACCAGAACGCCAGGGGCTGGAAGCGTCAGAAGGCAGCCTCCTTGCGTCACGTCCAGAGCCCCTCTGCTGTATCTTCCTCCCTCTAGGGCACTGTGTGCCAGGCGAGATAATGACTGAGAGCTAAATTAAAGGACTTTAACCTCCTCTCGACCCTTGTTTGAGTTCACAATGAAATGAAATGCACCCGCCTCCTTCACTCTCGCCACACTCTTCGGACAGAAACATCTCATTTGAAACAGCTTGGGCTCCCTGCGCTCTTTGCAAGGATTGGTGGGGATGAGTTTCGACGTTTTACAATTGTTGTGAAAAATCCTCTGCTCACAGCCTGAGGGAGAGCAAGGCCATGCGTAGAGTGGGGACCAAATCACCGAGCTCCGGGAATGCTGGAACCTGAAACCACATGACTCTAGATGGCAGTGGGGTCTGATGAGTGATCAGGATGGGGAAGCAGGTATGACTAAACAGAGGCTGCTGAAAATGAAGGAAGATACTGCAAACTAAAGAAGCACTGTGGTACTACATTCTAGCCAGAATGGATTAAATAATCAATGTAAATCCTTTTCCATTTGAGCAAAAATCCCAGTGAAAATTCCACTAAGTCAGCTCAAAAGATTTCTGGATCAGCAGCTTACCTTCAAGGTGGTTAAAGACAGTCTTCATTTATATTTGTTGTGTCGGGTTTATCTCTTTCAGCATTGGTTCAGGATTTTTTTTTTTAACAAAGTATTATTATTATTGGGCTTCCCTCGTGGCTCAGTTGGTAAAGAATTCACCTGCAGTGTGGGAGACTTGGGTTCAATCCCTGGGTTGGGAAGATCCTCTGGAGAAGGGAAAGGCTCCACTATTCTGGCCTGGAGGATTCCATGGACTGTATAGGCTACGGGGTCACAAAGAGGTTAGTGGTAGTAGTCGTATCACTATAATTATTATTCGCATTAAAGCCATCCAGGGCTGAGTAGACTTGCAGTGAGATGTTCTGATGTGTCCCTCAGAATCCCTGGGTGTGCTAAGTTGTTTCAGTTGTATCTGACTCTGTGCAACTCTATGGACTGTAGCCCACCAGGCTCCTCTGTCCATGAGATTCTCCAGGCAAGAATACTGGGAGTGAAGTGCCATGCCCTCCTTCAGGGGGTCTTCCCAACCCAGGGATCGAACCTGCGTCTCCTGTGGCTCCTGCATTGCAGGCTGATTCTTTACCGCTGAACCACCAGGGAAGCCCTCTCAGAACCCCCATCAGAACTGAAAGATTTCCCCAACGGCCAAGAGGGGTTCTGGCAGAAAGCCCTGTGAGGTGTCCTTCCCAGGGCACTTATGCCCAGTGACTGATTTATGTGAAAGAATAAATGTCTGGTCCCCTCCACTAACTTCAGAGCTCCTTATGGGGCTGGCCTATGCTGAAGCTATCTCCCAGGCCAGCTTCTCCTTCTGCCTAATCCTCTGTCTTTTAGCCGGAGCTATGAATCCCGAGAACACTCCCTCACAAACTGCTGCACGCCAGTCTCCATCTCAGCAGGCCATGGCCTCTGGCAACCACCATCTGGTGCTTTCACATCCTACCATGGACTTGTCCAGTGGTATATGAGATACAGAGAGTGTGTTCTCACTCCGATGAGATCAAAGGATGCTGAGATAACATATCTCACTTTGCCGGATCTTATTCAGACCCAACACCCGGTGGACAAAGTGACGCCTGGATGCCTCTTCAAAGAAGGGCTTGCTGCCCAGCTGTGGGCACTGCAGTGAGCAAGGTGGCCTTGAGCTGTCAGGTTCTTCGCGGTGTGCTTCAACTGCAGAGAGTGGCCCCAGCAAACGTCAGGCCCCTTCTATGACAGCCCAGACCTGTTGACCAGGTGATCTAGTGACCAGGTGAGTTTTAGTTGCTCAGTTGTGTCTGACTCTTTGTGACCCCATGGACTGTAGCCCGCCAGGCTCCTCTGTCCATGGNCCCCTTCTATGACAGCCCAGACCTGTTGACCAGGTGATCTAGTGACCAGGTGAGTTTTAGTTGCTCAGTTGTGTCTGACTCTTTGTGACCCCATGGACTGTAGCCCGCCAGGCTCCTCTGTCCATGGGATTCTCCAGGCAAGAATACTAGAGTGGGTAGCCGTTCCCTTCTCCAGGGGATGTTCCCAACCCATGGATCGAACCCAGGTCTCTTGCATTGCAGACGGATTCTTTACCATCGGGGCCGCCAGGGAAGCTCGACCAGGTGAGGTGTGCATATAAATATCCAGCCCACTCGGACCCAATAGGGGACATTCTAATGGGCCACATTTGTTCCAGAAACCCCAATCAGGTGATCCAAGGCCTTGTCAAGCCTGCATCCCAGCTGGACAGCTCCCTCTGCCCAGACCTGCTTTCCCCTCGTCCTCTCATGGGTGCTGTTCCCACATAAACATCTTGAGCCCCAAACTTCCTCTCAGCAGCTGCTTCTGGATAATACACCCTGCAATACAACTTAACATTTCTCTTTCCAGGACAGCTTATGAGGTGTTCACTTAACAGAAAAAAAAAAAGTGTGTTAGGGAACTGGCAGATAGGAACAGCTCCTTCTCATCTGGGAAATGGAGAAATAATTGATGTTGCTGCCTCCCCTGGCCCCATGGGATACCAGCCAGTTGTGAGGTGACCTTTGTCTGAATTTGAGAGATGCTGGCTGTCAGCTAAAAAAAAAAAAAAAAAAGTGTGTTAGGGAACTGGCAGATAGGAACAGCTCCTTCTCATCTGGGAAATGGAGAAATAATTGATGTTGCTGCCTCCCCTGGCCCCATGGGATACCAGCCAGTTGTGAGGTGACCTTTGTCTGAATTTGAGAGATGCTGGCTGTCAGCAGGCCACCATTTGTGCAGTCAGTGGAAAACAAGACCAGGTGTATGTGAGATATTTATGGAAAATAAAGACTGAGTGGTCCTCTGTCACAGAGAAAATAGAAAGGACTTTAACTGCTCTTGCTATGGTGTTTTATTAATAACATTAATGATACTCTGTATAAATCTACAACTATTATGTGTTTATTTGGTAATACTTTTAAAATTGGTAACAAATATATTGCTATTAATGGGCTCAAAAAATGAAAAGGATTGCTTAATCAAATATCAAATACTTCATTCATGTGAAAGTTGATGACAAACTTATAAATTTCAAAATGTTTATCAAAACTGTCCACCTACCACGGGGACTATATGATACCATTGACCCCACAAAAATCAGAAGACACAAATATGCTAAGGCACCAATATCTACTCCCAAAGATTTTGCCTGAAGACAATGACCCAGCATATACAGCTGGGTAATGTATGCAGCAAGACAAGACTTTTAGATGAAAGAACTGCTCCTCTACATTAACTCTCTAACATTAAGTTTCTTCCATTTTTCTTGTGCACATACATAAAGTGAAGGCAGCTATCAACGCACTGGCTCCAATGCAGAAAAATGTTTCAAACAATTCAATGATGCCATTTTTATATGAGTATAATCAGATGCTATGGGGCTTCCCAGGTGGCTCGGTGCTAAAGAATCTGCCTGCCAGTGCAGGAGAGGGTTCCATCCCTGGGTAGGGAAAATTCCCTGGAGAAGGAAATGGCAACCCACTCCAGTATTCTTGCCTGGAGAATCCCATGGACAGAGGAGCCTGATGGGCTACAGTCCATGCGGTGGCAAGAGAGTCGGACACAACTTAGCAACTAAACAACAATCAAACACTATATATTGGAAGATGATTGTTTTTCAATAACGGTTTAATTTTTCAAATGGAATTCATGGTACCAAAGTAAAACATTTGGGATTTCACCTTGTTGAGAGTAAAACATTTGACATTACTAGAGCAAGATGCCATTATAAACTCAGTTAAATGAATCACTGCTACTGTAAATTCAGTGTTTAAAAAGTTCACACTAACATTATCCTCACATAATAATATAAATACAGATTTTGATGGAGAACAATGCCACAGCAAAACCATGTTCTTTCTAAAGAAATTTATGGAGTAGAAACGTGCTTGGAATTAGGTGTGGTACAACATAATTTATCCTGCACTCAAGTTGTCAAACGGTAGCAGTAGCTATAGAAATTCATAAATATTATATCATATACACAGTAAGAATAACTGAACCACACTTTTTGTGAAAAATTTGATTTTGAATACAAAGCAGTATGTGTTCTTCTCTTTTCTGGCGGCCATAAGTAGGATTTTAGACATATTTAAGCCTTTGAAGAAATATTTTGTAAATCAATCTAAGTGCCCGACAATGGTGTTAAATTCTTTGTGAGCGAGCCTTCTAAATTTGGTCCATATTTTTTCAAAATAGTTTTAGAAAATACATCATCAGTGAATGGAAGAACAAAAAGCTTCAGTTTTTCAGACTTCCAATTATTGATAACAAGGTATAAAGACAGCAAGACACTAAAGTTTGTCCCCACAAAAGAACTAAACAAATTAAATGATCTGTTCTGAACAAATCAAATGATGTGCAAGATTTAACTTTGAAATTCTATAACTGCATTTCAGAATATCTCAAATTGTAAGAAACTTTTTAAATAAAGCTCCTATTTTTTCTGTTTCATACTAGGGTAAAGTTGAGAACTGAAATTTGCAAAATATAAACTTGGCAAAATAAAGAAAACGAATTTGACAAACATTGCCTTGTAAAAATACTCTCTGAAGAAAGGTACTCTGAATGGAGGTCAAAAGTAGCCTTGAAATTACATAAGAATTGAGAATATCATCCACTTAGAATTTGTTTTGATCCTATTAAGAATGCTAGAGATAGTACATTCTGCAACATAATATGGTCTATGCTATGCTATGCTAAGTCACTTCAGTCGTGTCTGCCTCTGTGCAACCCTATAGACAGCAGCCCACCAGGCTCCCCCATCCCTGGGATTCTCCAGGCAAGAACACTGGAGTGGGTAATATGGTCTATAGAGAAGCTCAATTGAAGGTTCATTTCAAATTTATTAGCCTTAAGATGCAACTTTAAAGAAAATTTCAAGTAATTTTCTTCAAAAATGTAACATAGCAAGACCACATGAGGGAAAAAACATATTCTTCAGAAAAATACAGTAGCATGTTATTTGAGATACACATGTTTTAAGAAACTGATTAAAGGGGATGAGTTAAAGGGTTGGGGGGGAAGTCTTTCAGATGGAGGTTCTGAGAGGGCTATCCTAGTGACTCACCAGCAAAGAATCTGCTGCAACGCAGGAGCCTCAGGAGACCTGGGTTTGATTCCTGGGTCAGGAAGAACCCCTGGAGAAGGAAGGAATGGCAACCCACCCCAGTATTCTTGCCTCAAGAATCCCATGGACAGAGGAGCCTGGTGGGCTACAGTCCACACGGTCACAAAGTCAGACACAACTGAAGCAACTAACACACAATTACTCTGATTCTTCTTTAATGTTTACTTTTCACTATAAAAAGTATTTTTAAAATTAACTTTATTAGAGGTGCTTTACAATGTTGTGTTGGTTTCTGCGGTACAGAAAAGTGAATCAGCTATATGTTTACATACATCCCCCCCTTTTCCTTTTTGGATTTCCTTCCCATTTAGGCCACCATAGATCATCAGGCATAGTTCCTTGTGCTACAGAGTAGGTTCTCATTAGTTATCTGTTTTACACATTGCATCAACAGTGTATATATGTCAATCCCAAATCTCCCAATTCATCTCAGCCCCCCATACCCTTTCCGCCTTGGTATCCATATATCTGTTCTCCACATCTGCCTCTCTACTTCTGCTTTGCAAATAAGAGCATCTACACCATTTTTCTAGATTCCATACATATGTGTTAATACACAGGATTTTTCTCTAACTTCACTCTGTATGACAGACTCGAGGTCCATCCACATCTCTACAGATGACCCAACTTTCTTCCCGTTTATGGCTGCGGAATATTCCACTGTATATATGTACCACATCTTTATCTGTTCATCCCTTGATGGACACGTAGGTGGCTTCCATGCCCTGGCTATTATGAAGAGTGTTGCAATGAGCATTGGGGGGTGCATGTGTCTTTTTGAATTATGGGTTTTGTCTGGGTATATACATTTCCTAACAGGATTGCTGGATTATACCAATTTTTAACTTTACCTTGAAGTCCACGGATGGATGGAGTCGAAGTGATGTCCCACCAGAGCCGGCCTAGGCCACGCCAGAGGACAGAGACAACCCCAAGGCTAACCTGGCCGCTCTTTTTCCACGTGGGGCCCTTCGCCTCTCCTCCCTGCCTGTCCGCGGCGTGTGGAAGTCAAGGATGCTTGCGTGGAGCCAGACCCTCCCCCGCGTTCCTCGGACACAGCAGACACTCTCGCGAGGCCTAGTCAGCTTGCATCTCGCGAGAAGTCCTCTGCGAAGTGGGCTTTGGGGCCGGGAGGCGCTTTGGTGCGTGAGCACATCCCGCTTGGCCCTGGGCGGTGACTGGGCGCGCTCTGTGTCGGTCCTAAGGGGCGTGAGGCCGAGTAGGGGCATTGTCTCCGGTTCCCAGCAAGGAGCCCCTCAGGCCGCCGTGCCCATGGTGCTTTCAGTGAGCAAGCTTTCCGAGGGGTTGAGACGGTAAGGGAGGCGCGGCTGTCATCCCGCGCCCTGCCCCGCTGGCCACCGTGGGGCCGGGAACCGCCTCTCCGCGGTGGTCCTCACTGACGCTACAGAGGGAGGGCGGCCTAAGTATCAGAGCTCCACCGGCCTAGGTGAGGTAGCTGAGGAAACTCACGTTTTCTCCAGAGCCGGGCACTGTCATCCTTAAGAAACAGCGACTTCCGCGCACTTGCAAGCCGCTGCCGGGCTCCAGAAATCCTAGAAGGACGCAGTCGCTTCCCCGCAAGATCCCCGCCGCTCCCATGCTACCGTGGAAGTGAGGTGCAGGAGACAGGAGGACCAGGCCGTTCTCTGTGACAGCGGTCTCTTTAAAACACACCGAGGGGCCAGGTCAAGTGGATGGCAATAACTTCAAAGTGGGCGATTGCTCGAGACCTGGTGAAGTCAGAGTGGTTGTTTTGGCAATGAATTATGCCTGGATGGGGTGGGAGGAGGGGGCGGGAAGACCGGTGAGTCCTGTAAGAGTCCATGGTGTCTGTAAGTCAAGGGTGTTCTGTAGAATGGTGATAAAGTAAGGGAGGAAGAAGACTGAAAGACTGAACCTTGAAAGCCTGTTTCTAGTTAATTCTAATTTAGCACTTGCCTTTCCCTCACCTTATCCCCTTGCTTACCTTTGAAGAGCATTTAGCCCACCCAGGTTGTGCAGAATGTGAAGTAGATATGGAACTAAGAGAGTTGTTCAACATTAGCAGCTGACTCAGAGAAGGCAATGGCACCCCACTCCAGTACTCTTGCCTGGCAAATCCGGAGGAGCCTGGTAGGCTGCAGCCCATGGGATTGTGAAAAGTCGGACACGACTGAGCGAATTCCCTTTCACTTTTCACTTTTATGCATTGGAGAAGGAAATGGCAACCCATTCCAGTATTCTTGCCTGGAGAATCCCAGGGACGGGGGAGCCTAGTGGGCTGCCGTCTATGGGGTCGCACAGAGTCGGACACCACTGAAGCGACTTAGCAGCAGCAGCTAGACTCTCCCTTCTCCTGGCAGCCCAGAAATCCTCCTTCCTTTTTCCAAATGCTTCAGCTCATGGCTAATGATCTGTATATAGGCATTAAAAGACTGGCATCACCAGCAATCTTGCTGAATTACAAATAGACAAAGCTAGCACTAGTTTGTGCCAGCAGCTGCCAGTGGCAGGGGCTGAACTGACTAGCTCAGTCTGATAGCCTGGTGCCAAGAATCTTTCCAAACCTTGACTGCCACACCTGGGGTTGGTCAGTAAGCTATGAGATATTCCAAAACATCAAAAGAAACTCTTTGAGAAGTTTTCTTCTCTCCTCATTCTGATCTTCCCACCTCCTTTCACACTGAGCAATAACTGTATGAACCCACAAAGTAGCTCCCCTACTCTCTCTCTCTCTCTGCAACCAATCCTCCACCAACCACCATGATATTTATTTCTCTTAATCTCTGAAAATCCTACTCCTCCATCAAATCCATCCATTCAATATTCTCCCTGTTATGTGCTAGGCACCTTTCAAGGCACTGGGACTTTGTCTTAAACAAAGTCCCTGAGCTCACCAAGTTTAAATCTACAGTCTTTAAAACTCTTTATTGACTACGTCAGGGCTCCCCATCTTCTGAAATACCACACATTTTATCTCTGTGGTTACATCACTACCAACACATTCACCCAGGCTAGAAGTATATTCTTGGGTGGGAGATGAGCTCCATGTCCTCTTACTCTGCCATCTTCATCTCGCTCTCCTTAACTAGAGACCCAGGCTACAAATACAAAACTCACCTCTCACTTGTCATTTTCCTTTTACATTTGAGACACTCACAAAGTGCTGTTTAAAAAAAAAAAAAAAATACAGATGCCTGTCCTGTTCTCCCCATCTCTAGTCAGTGCTCTGGCTTAGGATTTTAATTATGGATCATTTGGACTCTAACTGATTGCTCTGCCTCTGGTCTTGCCTCCCTCAAATCTATCTTCCATGAGATCTCTCATGATTTATTTAAAACAAAGTCGAATCAGGTCCATTCCCTGCTCATAACCCTTCAAAAGCCCGAACTACTTGATATGGTACACAAAGTCTGCTGACATCCATCATGTCTTACACTTCTTGCCTCATTGCTTTACATATTTGCTAACTCGTTTTTTCTAAGTTTTCTGTGTGTGTGT
>SJYX01000247.1:28947-88278 GCA_006410675.1 Oreotragus oreotragus | reverse complement strand
TGACTCATTGGAAAAGACTCTGATGCTGGGAGGGATTGGGGGCAGGAGTAGAAGGGGATGACCGAGGATGAGATGGCTGGATGGCATCACTGACTCGATGGATGTGAATCTGAGTGAACTCCAGGAGTTGGTGATGGACAGGAAGGTGTGGCTTGCTGCGATTCATGGGGTCGCAGAGTCGGATACGACTGAGCGACTGAACTGAACTGAACTGAATGCATTTCTGATTCTTTTGTTGACTATGAGAGCTACTCCATTTCTTCTAAAAGAGTCTTGCCCAAAATAGTAGATACAATGATCATCTGAATTAAATTCACCCATTCCAGTCCATTTTAGTTCATTGATTCCTAAAATGTGGATGTTCACTCTTGCCATCTCCTTTTGACCACTTTCAATTTACCTTGATTCATGGCTCTAACATTCCAGGTTCCTATGCAATGTTGTTCTTTACAGCATCAGACTTTACTTCCATCACCAGTCACATCCACAACTGGGCGTTGTTTTTGCTTTGGCTCTCTCTCTTCATTCTTTATGGAATTATTTCTGCACTCTTCTCCAGTAGCATATTGGGCACCTACTGAACTGGGGAGTTCATCTTTCAGTGTCCTATTTTTTTGCCTACTCATACTATTCATGGGGTTCTCAAGGCAAGAATACTGAAGAGGTTTTCCATTCCCTTTCTTCAGTGGACCACATTTTGTCAGAAATCTCCAGCATGACCTGTCTGTCTTGGGTGGCCCTACACGGGCATGCCTCATAGTTTAATCAAGTTAGAGAAGGTTATGGTCCATGTGATCAGTTTGATTAGTTTTCTGTGATTGTGGTTTTCATTCTGTTTGCCTCTTAGAGATGAAGATAAAAAGCTTATGGAAGCCTCCTGATGGGAGACACTGACTGAGGGGGAACTTGGGTCTTGTTCTGATGGGTGGGGCCATGCCCAGTAAATCTTTAATCCAATATTCTGTTGATGGGCCAGGCTCTGTTTCCTCCCTCTTGTTTGACCTGAGACCAAAGTATGGTGGAGGTAATGAAGTTAATGACAACCTCCTTCAAAAGGTCCCATGCATGCACTGCTGCAGTCAGCGCCCCCAACCTTGCAGCAGGCCACAGCTGACCTACACCTCCACCACAGCCTCCTAGACACTTACAGACAAGTCTGGTTCAGTCTCTTGTGGGCTCACTGCTCCTTTCTCCTGGATCCTGGTGCGCATAAGGTTTTGTTTGTGCCCTCCAAGAGTCTGTTTCCCCAGGTCTGTGTATGTTCTGGTGGCACTTTGTAATCATTAGCTCTGGGCTTAAAGAAAACAATTTTCATGTGACTAAAACAAAACATTGTAGAAAAATAATGTTTGTCCTCTTTTCCTTCTTGAGAACGCTTATCAACCCAGCTAAGTATTAACTCTCTCACCATGATACTAAAGACATCGACCACACAGCCCCTCACCTTCTGCATGAAGGGTAAAAGACTCAGGGTCACATCAGTCATCCCCAACAGGTTCATGTCCAGAATCTTCACAAAGTCCCATTTGAATAGTCACTGGTTGGGTGCAGTTGGCATGGAAATGCTGGTATTATTCAACAGATCCCAGAGTCTTGGGAAGAGTGAAGGATGAGAGGGCCACAGTGTGCTGGGCCCAGGAGAGAGCACCCAGTCTTGGTGCAAAGTCACCTTCCAACCCAGAGAGAACTTTAGGAGCGGCTGAAGAGGGAGCAGCTAGAGCAGAGACCCTCCTGCTCCTGAGGGTTTGGGGAGAGCAGTCCCTGTGAGCAGTGGGAAGACAGAAGATGTGCCTCCCTCCTGACTCTGTCTTCAAGGCCCAGCCCACTGCCTGGTGACAAGGGGCAAGAACCCNGAGTGGGTTGCCATTTCCTTCTCCAATACATGAAAGAGAAAAGTGAAAGTGAAGTCGCTCAGTCTGTCCAACTGTTAGCGACCCCATGGACTGCAGCCCACCAGGCTACACCGTCCACTGGATTTTCCAGGCAAGAGTACTGCGGTGGGGTGCCATTGCCTTCCCCGTCAGGACTGAGTGTACAACACCTAATATGAGGGAAAGAGAGGGAAACAGAGAGAGACAATGAAGAAGGGAGAGGAAGAAAAGAAATCGTGGATAAAAGACAAAAACAAAAAGATGAGTAAAGGCTGAGTGCAGATTGGTTTGGTGGAACAGACGTGACATCTCAGGTTTGGGGAACTTGTTGACAGGACTGGTATTGACCTCTAGGCTTGGCCTTGAAACAACCATATCAAAACTGAGCTTACTCCTATGGGAATCTGAGGATTCAAGCATAGTTTGTCAGGGGCACACACCTTCCTCTATTAACCTGCCTCCCCCTAAATTGATTTATACTTTGCCTTAGAAAAATTCACCCTCTCCTCCCACCCACGGGAGGCCACTCTGCTCCTTTTCCTGCAGTTCACAGGTCACCCAGATTCATGGAACTTGTTTGTAAAACACAAAGACAAATACTAAGAGCTTAAAGAATAACTAACTAACAGAATTCAGAGCCAAGAGCAGAGTCATGGGAGCCGGGTACAAGCTGTTGGAATTACTAACATACAGATTAGTTCATCTGCTGCTCAGTTCTATGAAGACCTACAAGACCTTTTAGAACTAACACCCAAAAAAGATGTCCTTTTCATTATAGGGTCCTAGAACAATCCACCCTCTCCTCCCACTCACAGGAGGCCACTCTGCCCCTTTACCCACAGTTCACAGGTCACCCAGATTCATGGAACCTGTTTGCAAAACACAAAGACAAATACCAAGAGCTTAAAGACCAATCAACTAACAGAATTCAGAGCCAAGAGCAGAGTCATGGGAGTTGGGTACAAGCTGTTAGGATTATTAGCACACAGACGTAGTCTGTCTGCTGCTCAGTTCCAACCCTGCACTTGAAGGACTGTATATCCTCCCACCATATTTGACCAAAGATCAAGTTAATACTTGTGATTAGAGTGTAGGGAAGTGGTTAGAAAGAAGTTTACCATGATATTATTGATGTTGAATACAGTGAATCTAGGAACCAGTTACATTTATTGCATGATATACTTGTGACTAAGCAGTGCTATTCTAAAGTGTATAATATTCTTGATCATTATTTACTTTGTTTTGAAGAAATTTTTGTGTCTGTAAATCGTTTACCTTTTCTGTGGAAAATTAGACTACACATTATAGGCAGAATGTAACATGGATGTGAAAAACGTTATCAGTTCATATCTGTCGTGGTGTGATTGGTGTGACTAGGTTTAATCTGTGTACTTTTCCCATTTTCCACAATAATCATATTTTACATGTATTCTAGAATGAAAGAAATTATAGTTCTTTCTTACTCTCTTATGATACGTAAACACTGTGGTAAAACACAAACATACACACACAAAGAGAAAAACAAAAAAGAGAGAAAGTGGCCTCATAGTAATTTTCTGACCTTGTTTAATGAAGGCTTGCTAGCTCAGCGTCATCACTGAAATTGGGTGACACTGAGCCCCAAGAAGGATGACTATGGGTCACCAGCAATATCATGATCCAGGGCTGAAAACACACCCCAGCTCCAGCCCTGCCCCCAGCCAGCCATGCACCTTCCAACCAGAATCTCCTCCAGGAAGTCTGCCCTGATCACCCTGCTCACTCAGCTTCAAGAAACTCAGACCTTCTGTTAAGAGGAGGGCACGCCAGACAGGAAGTCTGCAAAGCACATTCTCATCACGGAAAACTCTCCCCCAGACTACAGAGCCTCCAGGGCAGAAGGTGGTGGTGGGGGATGGAAGAGGCCCCTCTGGCCAACTGAGTGAGGTGAAGAAGGCAGGTAGGACTTTACATCCTGAGAAACACCTTGGAATCTTCTCCCAGGAGCTGTCAAGTGGACTCCCCTTCACAGAGAAAGGAACCATTTGTCCCCCACACACTCCTTCACCCACGGGGCTACTGCAGCATTGCTCTCTGTCTTTGTAATGTGGTGGATTCCCTTCTCTGGTCTGCCTGATGTCAGGTTCCTTAGCTGCTCGACCCCAGACTCCATCAGACATGCTGCCAGGATCCTCAAGCCTTGCAGGTCCAATGCCTGGCCAGCAGGTTCCTGAAGCCCGAGTCACAGCCCATGATGAAGACGAACTTGTCCTGGAGTTGGCTCACCATCTGCCTCTCCTTGTACCAGGGCAGGTAGCACAGGCCATCAACACCACCAGGTTCAGCCACATGGCTTTGCAGGGGTCAGACACCCAGAGGCTGGGGTGAAACTAGAATCTGGCTAGTGTTCAGACAGGAGACATTAAGAACACATATGTTGGTTGGCCAGTCAGGCTCCAGGCCATCTGGCATGGAGTCCTCAGGCTTATCCTGTTCATTCTCTTTGGTGACGACTATTAATATAAATTCTGGCCCCAACACATATTTTTTATTTTTTTAATACACTTGACCCATTTCTACCAGATGACTTTGCACTTGCAAAACAACCCTTTAAGGATGACTGTAGTTTACCCAATCTCATTTTCCTGGTTTTCTTACTCCTCTTTACTTCCTTCCAGCCACAACTCTCTTCCCCACCTCTACTCCCACACATGTAGAACCCTTACATCCCATATTTCATGGATCACAACCATCTTCTTATCCCATGGATGGAGGAGCCTGGTGGGCTACAGTCCACGGGATCGCAAAGAGTCGGACACAACTGAGCGACTTCACTTTCACTTTCACTTTATTTACCTCTGGGACCTGGATCTCCTCGTTCTTATAACAGGAACACAGTGAAATCAAGTCACCTGACTTCAAACCCAGCTCTGCTACCAACTAGCTGTGGGACCTTGGGCAGCTGGCTTAGCCTCTGACCTGGTTTCCTCCTCTGGCTCAGATCACAGCATTCCCTCCTGAAAGTCTAAGTCCCCTCAGCCTCTCTAGGAATAGAAGGAGAAGGCAAAAGAGAATAAGGTCTCTCCTGATAACAGTGGTTCTTTGGACCAGAAAGGTGTTCAGAAGAGCAGTTGGAGCGTCGGAGGCAAAGAGGGGGACTCGAAGAGAATGAGGGGACACAGGCAATGGTGAGATTTCTCGGATGCTGGGATGGGTATTAGCAGGACTCACACATAACTGCTCCAACAGTTTGAGAGGGTAACAGGCCAGAGGGCAAGGGGTCTCCAAATGGAGGAAATAGGCTGCAAATGTCAGACATTTTTTATCTCTCTCTTCAATGGCAGGAGGAAACAAACTAGTGTTATATTTTTTCCCCTTCTCTATAGAAATTTAAAAAGAAGTTTCTCTTAAAATTCTGTTGCCATAATGACACCTGGTTCCACCTGAACTTAACTTTTCTTAAGTCTTGAGCTAACCAATGCATTTTTCTTATGGAAATGTTTGTCTTAAGCCATGTTAACATACTATGCATTTACCCTTGACTCTGTCTTCAAGTCGGTTACCCCTAAAGGCTCAGAACCGACTTGACAAACCTGTATGTTATACTGATACCTTGTTCTCCTAATCTATGTTAATGAAACTATATATTTATATGGAAACCTACCTTTCTTCAAGAATATTGTCAACCATTTTTTGCCCCTGGATGACTCACCTGGTGCCATTCTTTGAGTTTTGAGACATTTCCTTTCTTTAATTAGCAGATTGCTAGTATCTGTATATGGAGAAGGCACTGGCACCCCACTCCAGTACTCCAGCCTGGAAAATCCCATGGATGGAAGAGCCTGGTAGACTGCAGTTCATGGGATCGCTAAGAGTCGGACATGACTGAGCGACTTCACTTTCACTTTTCACTTTCATGCATTGGAGAAGGACATGGCAACCCACTCCAGTGTTCTTGCCTGGAGAATCCCAGGGACGGTTGAGCCTGGTGGGCTGCCATCTATGGGGTCGCATAGAGTCGGACACGACTGAAGTGACTTAGCAGCAGCAGCAGCAGCAGTATCTATGTAACATCTAGCTAAAGACTAGCAGTAGGGCACTCTTTCTACCTCCTTCTGATGTCTATGTCAGAAGCTTTCTCTATCTCTTTTATACTTTAATAAATCTTTATTACACAATAGCTCTGAGAGATCAAGCCTCGACTTTGGCCCTGGATTGAATTCTTCTCCTCCAGAGGCCAAGAATCCTGGTGTCTTTCGTGGTTCAGCAACAACCTTTCAAGTTGTTCTCCTTTTAACCCGTGAAGATGCCCTGCTCACAGACATGGGTGTCTGGACCCATTGCCCTCTCCCTTTCTGTGCGCAGACCCCGCCCAGCCCAGCAATAAACCCAGAATCCTAACCAGTCAGATACTGAGAAAAAGCAAATTGCAACCCTGAAAAACATTAATTGGAATGCTAACTCTTCCAAGCAGGGAGATCTGTAAACCACAGTGATGGAAAGAAATTAGTTCAGTTTGTATGAGGGTGAGGGTGGAGAGGACGAGGGAGCTGGCCACTCAGGAGACTGAAGGAAGGTCCCGAGATTGGATCCCAGAACAGCTGCACATGTAGGGGTTCACTGGGAGGCGGAGGATACCATTCAGGAACAGGGGTGGACCACAAGGGGCACAGAGCTGGTGAGAGGGACAGGGACAGGAGGAGCCGGGGTTCACTGTCCATGTTTACTACAGCTCTGAATGCCGAGGTGGAAAAGACTACAGGTTCTGGGTGGAAGGAGAGGCTTCCCCAAGGACAGAGAGACTCAGATGCCCCTGGAACTCACCTCAGCAGCCAACAAACTCAGAGGAAAACAGATTCAGCCTTTAGTCATCACTGTCTCCTGCAGGGGGCCGCCTGTCATCCTGAAGGGGTTGTCCTTCAGGTAGCAGTTGGCAGTAGTAATGGAAAGGATGGTCCTGCAGAAAGCAACCTCTGCCTGCTTCCAGGTAACCAACAGGAACCTTCCTACAGGGGCTCCCCAAAGGGTGAGGCTGAAGAAGGCCAGGATGGAGGATGGTCCCCTGGAAGCTGTCAGGAAGCCAGGGGGACATGCAAGTCTTATACAAACACTAACCCTGCTAAGGGATAATGTTGTAGTTTCTTACTTGGAAGAGGAGATTTTTTTTTTTCCTCAGTGACCATGAAATCATCAACTGCAAATTCTGCCATGCGGCAGACTGGTGCCAGCCCTCAGGGCATCTGCCTCTGTTCTGTGAATCCTGAAGGTTGCAGCATGGCTTTGGGGCTGAAGGAGGAACCAAAACAGGCTCTTTCTTGAAAGCAGGACTCCATCTTGGGCCGGACTGTGGACTTTGAGCTATATGCCCAATATCTATGGAAACAACATACCAACTGGAGAACCAGGCCCCTGGAAGGAGAGCCGCAGGGCTTTCCGTTGTCTAAAAGAATACCCTAATTATCTGTGTAACTGAATAGAACCATACATTCTATTATGCTTATTGGGATATGCTGCTGCTGCTAAGTCGCTTCAGACGAGTCCGACTCTGTGCGACCCCATAGACGGCAGCCCACCAGGCTCCCCCATCCCTGGAATTCTCCAGGCAAGAACACTGGAGTGGGTTGCCATTTCCTTCTCCAATGCGTGAAAGTGAAAGTGAAGTCCTGTCTGACTCTTAGCGACCCCATGGAGTGCAGCCTACCAGGCTCCTCCATCCATGGGATTTTCCAGGCAAGAGTACTGGGGTGGGCTGCCATTGCCTTCTTGACCACAGGCTTATTGATAATTGTCCACTAGGCTTAAAGCATATGAATCAAGGGTTAACTTTGATTGTATCTTTCTTTTTCTTTGTTCAGACTAGTTTCAAGGAACCTTATACACTTAAGATATATACAAAAACTGGTCTGAGTCCTTGGCTAAGAGGAGACTCTACTTTGGGCCCGCCAGTGTAATAAATGGCACCCCACTATCTGCAATGTCCTTCTGAACAAGTTTGTTTCCCAGAATGCGTGGCAACAACATTTGGTGCATTGGCCAGGAAACTCCCCATTTTGAGGAAACAAGTCCCATTTGGGACTACTCCAAGGCCTTGCAGCTTGAATCTTCCACAGCGGGGAAGGCACCTCACCCTTCTGAAAGGATTCTGCTTCTCAACGCCCAGACCTTTCATGTTAGCAGGTAGTGGACAGCAACAGGGGAACTGAGTGCTCAGGTGACAAGGAACCCACCCGGCAGGGTGGAAGAGGATCTTGATAACCCCCCTGGGAGAGACTAGAAAGGGCACGGACCCATGGGAGCCTGGAATAGGCAGGTGACCACGATTGCTTGGTACACAGGTTGACGAGTGTGTTAGGGCTTAAGAAAGAAATTTGTGAAGGTTATTTAGGAGGTGGTGTCCAGACCATCCTGGGGAAAATTACTACCAAGCAATCACCAGGATATTTTTTAAGAGAAGAAACTTGGTCCTTGTGTGTTCGTATTCTACCCTCCCCCAGGAGGTGTCCCGTCTGCTGTGAAATTCTTGACCCCCTCGAAATTGTCAGGCTAGGAGGGGGATACATGAGTGAGTATGAATTGGCTTTCTGGGATGTGGGATATTTAATCTGTGTTTTCATTTGCACCTGATCAAGCCCACCAAAGCAGAATGGACTTTAAGGAAGAAACAGTCTTAGACCATGTGGTGTTCTGTTTTGGCCATTTTGACTGGCAGGTGAAGACACGCCCATCCCTCTTCTCCCTCTGGGATCTGGCAGGATTTGGACTAGGATGACCTGCCCCTTCCCCATACTGGATGATGACGCGCCCCCCTGCCCAGTGCTCCACCAAGACCAGAGGCCGCCTTAATGCACGATCCAGGGCCAGGTGAAGTTCCTGGTGCTGTTCCAGCTGCTGTTCCTCCACCAGCTCTCCTGGAGGTTGGAGGTCATAGAGCTGCCACCTCGGCAGGCTCCAATCCTGGTGGCAGATGCCTCTGGACAACACTTCCAGGATCCAGCTCCAGCTACACTGCCCAAGCTATACGTGCCTCTCCCTGTGAGTACTAACAGGAAGGGGAAAGGAGACACCAGAGTCAAACAGAGGCTGTGCTCTGCTAAGGAGCCAAAAGAAAGGGCCCCACTACAAATGCCCCTCAGGGAGTCACAGCAGCCTCCAGTTCACGGGACAGACGGCCACTAGTGTCAGCCTCCTGTAGCCTATTATTACCAGATTAGGCTAATGGAGACTATTTTTCGAACCCACTGCCCAACATGGGATGACATACTCCAACTACTAGTCTCCCTCTTCAGCACTGAGGAAAGACACAGGATCCTAACTGAGGCCAGAAAAATGGTTAAGAGAAATGGCACCTGAGGGTATTGCAAACCTGCAGCAGTGGGCAGAACTAGCCACCCCTGGTGAAAGGCCCAATTGAGACTGTAACACACACACGGGAAAGGAGGGGCCACCTGGAGAGACATCGGGCAGCTATTTTACAAAGCCTCAAGAAGGGGATCCAAAAACCTATGAGTATGGCAGAACCCTCCGAAGTGATTCTAAGGAAAAGTGAATCACCCTCTGAGTTCTACGAAAGACTGTGCAAGGCCTGTAGACTTTATACACCAATAGACCCAGAGGCTGCTGGGTCTCAGATGGTGATAAATGCAGCCTTTGTGTCTCAAGCCTACCCTGAAAATGTCAGATGGGGGGGGCACCAAGTGACTCATGAATTTTTATACATCCCTGAATGCCTAGTACCTTTGTTGGGAAGAGACTTGCTGTCTAAATTGGGGGCACAAGTGACCTTTCCCCCAACAAAAGACCCACTCTTTGAGTGGGCTCAACCACCTATTTACTCTTCCTCTCAGTAACTCCTCAAGATGAATAGAGGTTACACAATCTCCTGGAAGGAAAACCGGATGGGCTCAACATATTCCCTGAGATCTGGGCAGCAGACAACCCTCCCAGGCTTGCAAAACAAGTCCCAGTAATAATAAAAATCAAACCCTGTACAATTACGTCAGCACCCGCCTTGGGCCTGCCAGACCTTGCTGGGCTGTTTACTCTTCATGTGACTGAAGAGGACAAGGTGGCTATGAGAGTGTTGTCCCAGACTATGGGAACATGGAACAGACCCGTGGCTTATCTCCCAAAATGGCTGAACAATGTTGCCACTGGGTGGCTGAGATGCTTACAGGCAGTTGCGGTAGTTGCCTTACTGGTCCGGGAGGCAACCAAGCTGACTTTGGGTCAAGATTTGATTGTAAAAGTCCTGCATGAGGTCAACACTCTTCGGTGAGGGGACCCCCATAAAGAGCTGTCGACATCCCAGATTACTCAATACCAGGGACTGTTATGTGAGAACCTCTATGTTACTATTGAGCCTTGTCATGCCCTGAATCTGGCCACAATCCTTCTTGGGAGAAGGTGGGCCCTCACATGATCACAAGGAATTCCTAGAAGTTTATGCCAGCAGACTTGACTTGAGAGACCAGCCAATACTGGACCCAGATTGGGTCCTGTACAGCAATGGCACCAGCCTGGTGAAACAGGACAACGACTGTCAGGATATACAGCAGTCATGACAGAAATCATCGTTGAGGCTAGCTGTCTGCCATCACACTGGTCTGCTCAACGGGTCAAAGTATATGCTCTAATCTGGGCCCTCCAGCTGTCAAAAGGTAAGAAGACAAACATTTACACAGACCCAGGTATGCTTTTGCTACTTTATATGTACATGGGACTTTATAGAAAGAGAGAGGTCTTCTGACAGCCAACAGAAAGGACATTAAAAATAAAGAAGAGAGGGGGCGGTCCTAAGAGGGCAGAGGAACAGGATGGAGAGACCACTTTCTTCCCCACAAATTCATCAGAAGAACATTTGAATGCCAAGAAAATTCCACAGAACAACTTCTGAATGCTGGCAGAGGACATCAGGCACCCCAGAAAGGCAGCCCATTGTCTTCGAAAGGAGGTAGGACAAAAGAGAAAAGAGAGACAAAAGAGGTAGGGACGGAGATCTGTCCTGGGAAGGAAGTCTTAAAAAAGAGAGAAGTTTCCAAACACCAAGAAACACTCTCCGGCGAGTCTGTGGCGAGCCTTGGAATTTCACAGGGCAAAATAACCAGGAGGAAAAATAAATAAATAATTAAAACCCACAAATTACACGCCTAACAGCAACTCCCAGTGGAGCGGCAGCCCAGACACTCACATTCCCCCACTATCAAGGGGTGCTGGAGAGGGAGGCACAGACTGCATTGCTTAGGGCAAGGGCTGGGCCTGGATGCCTTGAGGGCAATCTGAGGGAACTAACTTGAGATAGCAACCCAGACTGTGGGATAGCTATCCCACGAAAAGCCCTAACTTTGAGAATCTTATATGCGGTCAGGAAGCAACAGTTAGAACTGGACATGAAACAACAGACTGGTTCCAAATAGGAAAATGAGTACATTCTCTGGGAGATGGTGATGGACAGGGAGGCCTGGCTTGCTGCGATTCATGGGGTTGCAAAGAGTCAGACAGAATTGAGCAACTGAACTGAAAACTGAAGTAGCTATATAACATCCAGCTAAAGACTAGCAGTGGGGCAACCTTTCTGCCACCTTCTGATGTCTTGTCAGAAGCTTTCTGTATCTCTTTTATTCTTTAATAAAACTTTATTACACAAAAACTCTGAGCAATCAAGCCTCGTCTCTGGCCCGGGATTGAATTCTTCTCCTCCGGAGGCCAAGAATCCTGGCATCTTTCGTGGTTCAGCCACAAACTTTCAAATTGTTCCCCTTTTAACCCATGAAGATGTCCTGCTCACAGACATGGATGCCTGGACCCAATGCCCTCTCCCCTTCTGTGCACAGACCCTACCTAGCCTAGCAGCACACCCAGAATCCTAACCCATGAAACACTGAGAAAAAGCAGATTGGAAACCTGAAAATCATTAACTGGAATGCTAACTCTTCCAAGCAGCGAGATTTGTAAACCACAATGAGGGAAAGAAATTAGTTCAGTTTGTATGAGGATGAGGGTGGAGAGGATGAGGGAGCTGACCACTCAGGAGACTGAAGGAAGGTCCCGAGATTGGATCCCAGAAGAGCTGAACATGGAGGGGTTCACTGGGAGGGAGAGAATACCATCCAGGAACGGGGGTGAACGATGCGGGGTACGGAGCTGGTGAGAGGGAGAGGGACAGCAGGAGCCGGTGTCAGTGCCCTGGGCATCTCTTCACTGTCCACGTTTATCACAGCTCCAACTCTGAGTCAGGAAAGCCTATAGCTCCTGGGTGGAAGGAAAGGCTTCCCCAAGGACACAAAGTCTCAGATGCCCCTGGAACTCACTCCAGCCGCCAACAAACACAGAGGAAGACAGATTCAGCCTTTAGTGGTCACTGTTTCCTGCAGGGAGCTGACTGTCGTCCTGAAAGGGGTTGCCCTTCAGGTGGCAGACAGCAGCAATAATGAAAAGGATGGTCCTACAGAAACCAGCCATTGCCTGCTTCCTAGGTGGCCAGCAGGAACCCTCCTACAGGGGCTCCCCAAAGGGTGAGGCTGAAGAAGGCCAGGATGGAGGATGGTGCCCTGGAAACTGTCAGGAAGCTGGGGGGACATGCAAGTTTTATACAAACATTAACCCTGCTAAGGGAGAAGGTTGTATTTTCTTACTTGGAGATTTTTTTCTCAGTGACCGTGAAATCATCAACTGCAAATTCCCGCAGGGCCATGCAGCAGACTGGTGCCAGCCCTCAGGGCATCTGCCTCTGTTCTGTGAATCCTGAAAGTTACAGCGTGGCTTTGGGACCTGTCAGGAGCTCCACACTACATTCCAAGTGGGGAAAACCACAGGAAGATCGGGAGACACCCGAGACAGGAGGCTGGAGTGACTCTCAGTCACCTGGGAGCTGCAGAATCCACAACAAAACTTCTTTCAGGGGCCACCCTGTCAGGCAGACTCACTGACTAAAATGTCTGCACCTTTGGTCCTGGGAGGTTCAGCTGGGCCACATACCAAGGCAGCAACTGTCAAGCCTATATGCTCAGGGTCAGGGAGTCGCCCCCTGGTGGCAATCCCCCAGTCTCAGGAGGACCACAGTCAAGACAGGTCATTCCACATCCATCCCCTCATCTCCCAGGAAGAGTCCTTTGAAGAGAGAGAGGCTTAGAAAACAGGGGACTGGAAGGGGCCAAGAGTGAGGGCTAATTGTGCAACCTTGCTTCCACCCCTATCTGTCCGCTGTCCACCTACTTGAGTGAGCTTCCAGAATGGACAGACAAACCCTCCCCTCATGTCCTAAGTATCTGATTCTGGCAGGAGATGGTATTAGGGTTGGGGAGTCACTGAACCTGTTCATCAAAACCGCCAGGACAGCCAGCGGGAGGAGAGGGAGACTGCTTTGTGGCTGCTTCGCGGACTCTGGCATGGGTTCCAGCCTCTGCTCATATCCATCAGACCAGACTTGGCTCCTCCCCCAAAGAAGGCAGCCTGGAAGGAGGAGAACTGGGAATCTGCTGAGGCCCAGCCTGAAGACTCGGCTGGTGTGCACTGCACTTCATTCTCAATGCATTTGTTGTTCAGCCTTGTCTGAGTTAGAGCCCTTGTGTCACAGATCAAACAGGTGGCTGTGGAATCCATCTCAGTGCAGCCCTGTGTCCCCCAAACCCTTGTGGGACCAGCAACAAGGGTCAGGGCTTTATAACCTCACAAGCCCTCTGACATTCTGGAGAGGATTCATGGGAGTGATTCTAAACCTCCTGAACACACACCCCCAGGACATAAAGTGAATCAATGATGATTTATTTGATTTCAGTTGGTTTGGTGAGACTGGTACTGTTTGTGTGTGTCATAAATAATAATTTGAAAATCAAGTGCCTTCAGTTTAAACATGAAGCCCTAGCATGCATTCTAGTAGGTGAACTTTTCAAATGAAATTTTAGGGAAAAAATAATCCACAGAAATTCTTGTTTCCAAGATGGATCAAAACCTGGTTTCTGTATCCAAACTTGCCAAGGCCACTGAATTGGCACCCAGGCTATTGGGTCAGTCTGATAGTCACTCTTCACGATCAACAGACACCTTCAGGGAAAAGGGGCTTTTATCCCCCTGCCCATCATTTCCATCCTGGGGAAGAGGGAGGAAGGACATGGGAAAGATTCATCTGAAGAGGTGGACAGAGCCAAAGCACAGGGGACTGAAAGCCCCAGTGTCTCATGCCCTCCCCACAGTGCGGCTTTTCACAGCTGATGTGGGTCATAACGCACAAGGGACAGGTTGAAGACGTGAGCATCTGACCCCACTTCCTCAAGCACAATATGTCTCTTTCTAATTTCCCCAAGTCCTAAGCAATGACGCAAGCAAAGCCTGGGGAGTGAGTGGGGTGTGAGGTGGAATGTGTGTTCTGGTCCCCTGCAAATCCCCCTCTCCACTCTATTTCCCTCCCTCCATGTGTTCTTTCCCCACCCAGGACCTAACTTCCCCCTACCATGAACCCCACTCTTGCATTACAGGGCCTTAGCAGGCCCAGAGTAACCCCAATACATCATGAGATCCATCAGGAAGCCGAGCAGGTAGCTCATGGGGAGATAGAAGAACTTGGCATCCCAGCCAGCTGAGTATCTGGTGTGGGGGTGGCAGGTGGTCAGAGCATCCTCCATGCAGTCGGTCACCAAGGACAGATTTCCAGCCCACGGTGGCTTCAGTAAATCCAATGTCTTCATGACTGTACAGAAAGAGACACCATCCTAGTTATTCTCATTTTCCAGCCCTCCCACTTCCAGATCAACTTGACTTCCCCAAAATTCTGTTCTCTTCCAAAATCATGGTCCATATCAAATCAATAGATATCACTGCAATGTATCCTAGCACATAGCAAAAAATACACTTCGACTCTAAGTTAGTGTCCTCTAGTACCTTTCCAGGGAATACATATACTACACACTGGAGGTCTCTACCCACACTAGAAATAGAGGCACCTGAAAAAAGGTGGTGCTAACACCAGTGTGGCTCAGCTGGTAAAGAATTCGCCTGCAATGCGGGAGACCTGGGATCGATCCCTGGGTTGGGAAGATCCCCTGAAGAAGGGAAAGACTACCCACTCCAGTATTCTGGCCTGGAGAANGAGGTCTCTACCCACACTAGAAATAGAGGCACCTGAAAAAAGGTGGTGCTAACACCAGTGTGGCTCAGCTGGTAAAGAATTCGCCTGCAATGCGGGAGACCTGGGATCGATCCCTGGGTTGGGAAGATCCCCTGAAGAAGGGAAAGACTACCCACTCCAGTATTCTGGCCTGGAGAATTCCATGGACTCTGTAGTCCATTGGGTCACAAAGAGTTGGACGCGACTGAGTGACTTACTTTCACAGCACCACCTTGCCATGATTTCAGGGGTGCATCCCTTGTGGCATCAGTCTCCTTTCCAAATTAAAAGGGTTTCTGAAGAGAAACTGTTCTCTAGAACTACCAAGCCTTGATCCTTCCCTTCTGTCACCAGTTGACCATTCAGAGACCTTGAGGATGAGCTCATATCCCCACTGTGAGGGTAAAGGAGAGCCTGGAGAATGGAACTGAGACTGGAGGAGGCAGTAATGATGCATTTCTGAATATTTTCCCAAAGCCCACAGCTAACTCACAGTCAGCAAGGAAGTTTTCATCATAGAGTTCCTGGATCTCTGGGCTGGCATGATCCCATGATGCCTGGACAGTTCCATTAAACACCTCACCTTGGATCATATTGGTCAGGAAGTAACTGGGCTCAACCATGGCCAGTTTCACTCCAAAGTAGGAGAGCTCCCTCCTGGAATGTGTAGATAGGACGAGGGGCAAGGGCTAGAGATGCCGTGCAAGAAGAACATGAAAGAACAGTCAAACACAGTACAGGCCTGGGTGAGATGGGCTGCAAGCTCTCAGAAGTTGGAGATGCAGAAGCCAGGGAGAGAAGCTCATGGTGATGTTACTGCTTCTCTATAGAGTTTGACCATCTTCCCAATTATTTCACACCCCATGCCTATCAGCTCTACCTCCTACCAACTGTGCTGCAGAGCATCGCTTAAATGCGGTCACCTCCTATTCCTCTCACTCCAATCAATCACCATGTTTGCACATTGTGTCTTTCCATAGTCCACATCCCTCATCTCCCCTCTCCCACCCCAGTAACCCCTCTGTCCTCAGAAGCATCCACCAGTCTGTGGACAGAGCTCCCACACATCAGAGCCACCCTCTGCAGCCAGTGGTCTCTACCACTTATTTGACAGGGTAACTCCCTTGACCAATTGCTTCAAGGGGTACGCATCCCCCCAGGGCTTCCAGAACATAAATACCATAGCAGTTGAGCACAGGAAAGGCCTGCACAGCCAAATCCTATCCGTTATTGTGCCTCCAATAATTTCTGACCATGGGCCCTCCTGCAAGGCAGGAATAAGTTGAATCAAACCCTATAGGCTTGGGNGCATCCCCCCAGGGCTTCCAGAACATAAATACCATAGCAGTTGAGCACAGGAAAGGCCTGCACAGCCAAATCCTATCCGTTATTGTGCCTCCAATAATTTCTGACCATGGGCCCTCCTGCAAGGCAGGAATAAGTTGAATCAAACCCTATAGGCTTGGGACCAACTGGGGATGGAAAACATATGAAACTGCTTCTCATCAAAGAGACCTACGCAGTGAGAGGGAAGGAAGGAAGAGTCAATAGGTCTGTGATGTATGAAAATACTGGTAGAACCCCCGCCTTAACCCCTTCCCTGCCTCAGTGCTCAGAAGGAGGAGAAGAGAAGAAGGGCCTCCCCCCGAGACCATTACCTGAGGGAGTCCAAGAAGGTCTCCACGCTGTACTTGAACATGCAGTAGCCTCCACCAAAGAGAGCCAGCTGGCCCATGATGCTGGAGATGTTGGCCATACAGCCCCTCCTTTTCCACCCCAGGGTCAGCAGACTCAGGGTCATGTCAATCACCCCCAAGAGGTTAACATCCAGACTCTTCACAAAGTCCTGTTTGATCAACCACTGATTGGGTGTCATCATTGTGCAAATGCCAGCATTATTCACCAGACCCCAGAGTCCTGGAAAGAGTGAGGACAAGAGGGCAACACTATGTGGTCCCAGGAGAGAGTTCTGAGTCGTGGTGCCATTTGCCCTCCGACCTGGAAGGACTTTAGGAGAGAGGCTGCGGGGGAGGGGCTGGAGCAGAGACCAACACACTCCTGGGGGTCTGGGGAGGCCAGACCCTGTGAGCAGTGGGAGGACAGAAGGTGTGCCTTCCTCCCAACTCGGTCTTCACACCCTGCCCACTGCAGGTGACAAGGAAGAAGTATCCCAGTGTTGATGAAGACAGGTATTGAGCTTGAGGAAATCTAGTGGGTCTATAGTCTGGAACTCAAGAGTCAAGTTTTGGGTTTTCACAGTCCAGGGTGCTTCACATGGAATAAGAATGGGAATAGACGAATTCCCACATGGGACTCTTGCAAAAGGTAGAATATAAACAAGGGAGACAAACAATGAATGTACCTAGAGTAATTTTCACTAAGTTTTTTCTTTTAGTATTTTCATTTATCATTCACTTTTCTCTTAAACTTACTCTTTTCCTGAAGCAGGTGAAAATCTTCTCTCTGATCTCCCAGAGTTACTAAAGGAATTCAATATATCACCCTACACCCTTCAATAACCTCCACATTCTCAGGGAAAAGGAACCAAATATTGAAGAAAAAGATACATATATATATATATTTATTTCTTGCTCTTCTCTCTTGATGAAAACACATATAAAATTGAATCAAAATAAGAATGTGTCACAGTTAGTTATCAGTTCTGTTAAGATTTCAAAATAACATAATGCTGAAGTGAAATGAAAGTCACTCAGTCGTGTCTGACTCTGCGACCCCATGGACTATATACAGTCCATGGAATTCTCCAGGCCAGAATACCAGAGTGGGTAGCTGTTCCCTTTTCCAGGGGATCTTCCCAGCTCAGGGATCAAAACCAGGTCTCCCACATTGCAGGCAGGTTCTTTACTGTCTGAGCCACCAGGAAAACATAATACTAATAACTGCCATTTATTGAACACATGCTATAATGTCAGCCAAAGTGCAGACCATTGATGTGTAATTCATTTAGCACCCTCAACAAGCATGCAAATTATGTATTATTATCCCTACTTTAAAGATGAGGAAGCAGTCAGAGAGGTTAAGAAATCTGCTCAAATGGTCAAGGCAATCAGTAGGACTTATGAGACTGGGCTCTCAACCCTAAACCAAGAACTCTGGGATCTGGGCACCCATTAGGCACCAATATTGTGACCACAGTGTTATTTCAATTCAATCCTTTCATGTGCCTCATCTGAGAAATTCTAATAATTAGGAATTTCATGAGGAAAATGAAATAATTAGTTGAGGATTACTAAATCTATACTATAAAAAGAACTGCAAATAGTTTTCTACAGACTTTAAGAACAGATAGATATGAAATGCTGCCAGAATGTACTTTGCAAGTGTAACTAATGGCCTGGATGTCAATAAAGGATGTCTCATCCAGCCCTGGGGGACTGCCCCAAGTTGTTGGGATATCCTAAAATAAGATAAATCCCTTGAAATGAATGCTTTTAGAAGCTGAGAAAATCTGGTAATACTTTAGGCAACATTGGTAAAACAAGTAGAAATGCATTGGGCCAAGAATCTGCCTAAATTTCAACAAGATCATCATTGATGAAGAAATCTATGAGGTTAAAAAATGCATTATTCATCTCATGAAGTCACGCTTTAAAGACTTTGCAGCCTTCAGTCTCAGTGATTCTTTTGCACCTATGGTAGTTTAGAGTCCTAAATAACTGTTTTTAGTTTTTGCTATAAGCAGAAACTATAAACAATATATCAGAATGGTTCACCTTCTAAACCCATCACTCCCCAGACTATTAGACTATACAAACCTTCTGACCCCATAGTAAGCCACATACACTATTCTGGGCCCTCCCCCACCTACACCTGGTAAGAGGGGTGTGGTGTAGCCAGTACTGGAGCTACTTGACAGTGATAATCATGGAGATTATCAGCCAAACATCTGCCTTATCTACAGGGTGTAGGTGGTGAATTAAGATGGATGAGTAATTAGGAGATTTGCAAGTGAAGTGAAGTTGCTCAGTCATGTCCGACTCTTTGCAACCTCATGGACTGTAGACTATCAGGCTCCTCTGTCCATGGGATTTTCTAGGCAACAGTACTGGAGTGGATTGCCATTTCCTTCTCCAGTGGATCTTCCCAACCCAGGAATCGAACCTGGGTCTCCTGCATTGTAGATAAATGCTTTACCCTCTGAGCCAGCAGGAAAGTCCTGGAGATTTGCAAGGGGGGTCTAAAGTCCAAGTTGGTAAAAAGTAGGTACAGTTCAGTTCAGTTCAGTCGCTCAGTCGTGTCCAACTCTTTGCGACCCCATGAATCACAGCACGCCAGGCCTCCCTGTCCATCACCATCTCCCGGAGTTCACTCAGACTCATGTCCATCGAGTCCGTGATGCCATCCAGCCATCTCATCCTCGGCCGTCCCCTTCTCCTCCTGCCCCCAATCCCTCCCAGCATCAGAGACTTTTCCAATGAGTCAACTTTTTGCATGAGGTGGCCAAAGTACTGGAGTTTCAGCTTTAGCATCATTCCTTCCAAAGAAATCCCAGGGTTGATCTCCTTCAGAATGGACTGGTTGGATCTCCTTGCAGTCCAAGGGACAGAGTAGATAAAGGAGTCTTCACATACTGGAAGTTCAGTGAGACCCGTTATCACCCAGAACAAGTATTGACCTTCAGCAGGAGAAATTTAAGAACAGAAGTTCCCCAAAGTTCAGGGATCAGCATCAGGTCACCTGTTCTGCTGGTCCGGTTTTGATCCTCTCAGTGGTGATAACTAGGTCTCTGCCTTGTTCCTGGTCCTTGAACGTCCGATGTTAGGAGCTCTTCTCTGTCTTTCTGCCTTTCCTGCTTCCAAAATTAAAATTCTAGCCTNAAGTACTGGAGTTTCAGCTTTAGCATCATTCCTTCCAAAGAAATCCCAGGGTTGATCTCCTTCAGAATGGACTGGTTGGATCTCCTTGCAGTCCAAGGGACAGAGTAGATAAAGGAGTCTTCACATACTGGAAGTTCAGTGAGACCCGTTATCACCCAGAACAAGTATTGACCTTCAGCAGGAGAAATTTAAGAACAGAAGTTCCCCAAAGTTCAGGGATCAGCATCAGGTCACCTGTTCTGCTGGTCCGGTTTTGATCCTCTCAGTGGTGATAACTAGGTCTCTGCCTTGTTCCTGGTCCTTGAACGTCCGATGTTAGGAGCTCTTCTCTGTCTTTCTGCCTTTCCTGCTTCCAAAATTAAAATTCTAGCCTGAAATATGAGCCCCCCGATCCTGCTACCTGCTAATGATGTTGCTGATACTAACTCCCCATTACCTGCTAAACCTCCTATTCCTGGTTTCTCCATCACTGAGTTCTGTCCACCTTTCAGACACTACTGAGGCTGCCCCTCCCTAACCTGTCTGCCTACACCAGCTATTGCCAAAACTCTAACCTATTGCCTCTTGTTTTTTTTTCCCTCCCTCAACCACCATTTCCAATGCATTGTTAAGCTCTAGCTCTGAAATGTCTCTAGCGCAACATTTTATTTTGAAACCTCATTATTGCCTCCCTTTTCTCAAATTGCCGCATCCTTGCCTGTATCAAACTCAATTTACCATCCATATTCTTCATAGAGGTATTTTTACTAAATAAAAATCTGATCCTGTCACTTTTCCACTTAAAAATTCTTCAGTTGGTCTCCAATGTAAATAATATAACATTATATGACTTAGTATGGTTTTTGAAACCTTTCAATATAGCCTTTCAGGTCAATCTTCCGTGAAATCCAATAAATGCATTCTTTAAAGTTCAGCTCGACTATCATCTTTTCAACTCTCTAAAAGAGAATAAGCTAAAATAAACAAGAGGGACTATATTAAACTAGAGTTTCAAATAAAACATTGAAATGGCAACCTACAAATAGGGAGAAAATATTTACAAACCAAATATCTGATAATGGGTGAAGATAAAAATACATAAAGAGAGGGAAGATGTGGGGTGGGAGGTGGGAGGGGGGTTCATGTTTGGGAGTTCGTGTAAAAAAATAAATAAATACAAAAAAAATACATAAAGAACTCATAAAACTCAATAGCCAAAGAGCAAATAATCCAATTATTATAAAAATGGTCAAAAGATTTGAATAGATATTTTCCCCCAAAGACATACAAATATCCAAATGATATACAAAAAGGTACTCAGCATCACTAAACAGAAGCTCTAATCAGAACTACTCAGAGAAATGAAAGCTAATCAGAGAAATGCAAAGCAAAACCATAAGATATCACCTCACACCTGTTAGGATGGTTGCTATGAAAAAGACAAGAGATAAGTTTGGAGAATGTGTAGAAAAGGAAACCCTTATATACCAGTTGCTAGGGATTAAAAACTGATGGCATCATTGTGAAAAACAGTATGGAAGTTCCTCAAAAAACTAAAAATGGAACTATCAACTACCATATAATCCAGCAATCCCACTCCTGAGTATTTAGTTAAAGTATCAGTATCTCAAAAAGATAGTCCTGTATTCATTGCAGGGTAATTCACAATATCAAGAGAGTTGACTCATTGGAAAAGACTCTGATGCTGGGAGGGATTGGGGGCAGGAGGAGAAGGGGACGACCGAGGATGAGATGGCTGGATGGCATCATGGACTCGATGGACGTGAGTCTGAGTGAACTCCGGGAGATGGTGATGGACAGGGAGGCCTGGGGTGCTGCAGTTCATGGGGTCGCAAAGAGTTGGACACGACTGAGTGACTGAACTGAACTGTGAATGGATAAAGAAAACTTTATGTATTACATAGTACATATTAATTAGTTGGCTCAGTTGCTCACTCATGTTTGACTACAATCCCATGGACTACAGCACGCCAGGCCTCCCTGTCCTTCACCAACTCCTGGAGCTAGCTCAAACTCATGTCCATCGAGTCGGTGATGCCATCCAACCATCTCATCCTCTGTTGTCCCCTTCTTCCCGCCTTCAGTCTTTCCAATCATCAGGGTCTTTTCAAATGAGTCAGCTCTTCACATCAGGTGGCCAAAGGATTGGAGTTTCAGTTTCAGCATCAGTCCTTCCAATGAATATTCAGGACTGATTTCCTTTAGGATGGACTGGTTGGATCTCCTCGCAGTCCAAGGGACTCTCAGGCGTCTTCTCGAACACCACAGTTCAAAAGCATCTATTCTTCAGCGCTCAGCTTTCTTTATGGTCCAACTCTCACATCCATACATGACTACTGGAAAAACCATAGCTTTGACTTGATGGACCTTTGTTGGCAAAGTAATGTTTCTGCTTTTAATATGCTTTCTAGGTTGGCCATAACTTTACAGTCACCATCTGCAGTGATTTTGGAGCCCCCCAAAATAAAGTCTGTCACTGTTTCTATTGTTTCTCCATTTTTTGCCATGAAGTGGACTAGATGCCATGATCTTAGTTTACTGAATGTTGAGTTTTAAACCAACTTTTTCACTCCTCTTTCATCAAAAGGCTCTTTAGTTCTTCTTTGTTTTCTACCATAAGGGTGGTGTCATCTGCATATCTGAGGTTATAGATATTTCTCCCAGCAATGTTAGGGGATACATAAGTCGATTATCTTGATCTTGGTATTCATTCCACAGTACATATTTACATCAGATCAACACACTGCATACTGAATATATGCAAGTATATTTATCAATTATTCCTCAATAAAGTTTGGGGAAAGTTAGTAAATAGAAGAAAATCAGTTGCTCCCTCATCTGCCTTTTCATAATGATTTATAAATACCTGTACTAACATATATCACATTGTTTATATGTCTGTTTTCTTCATTATATTATGAACACTTTGAGGACAGGGAGCATAACTTCTTCATTGATGGCCCTATGGTAGGCATGATGATTGATGAGTAGTCAGCTAGTAACTGATGTTTGTGGAATGAATGAATGATCCCTGAATACTGCGACCTGTTCTTCATCTGAACCCCACTCTGACACCTGCAAAGAATGTCCCTCCAGAATACACTCTATCTTCTGTCTATAATATCCTTACACACAAATGGAGCAGGTAGGAAAGGAAGTAGGAGTTTATTCCAAGTTCTAGCCCTTCCTAATCTTCCACAGTCTCCTGTAATCAATGGAGTGTGCTAGTCCGTGTCTGAATAAGTGACACTGGTACAGTCTGGTCATAATGGCTATAGAGTCTCTGTCCTAGCTTGCTCCTAGATCCTTCTTTTCCAGTTTCCTAATGCTGCACCGCTCTGTCACCAAAACTCACTGTTTCTATGGAACACAGAATAGAGACTGGTTAATACTTTAGTGCTGGTACTGGTCATTGCCATTGTGGCCACTCTAAAGATCTCATAATCCCTCTGTTCAAAACCATTTGAAAGTTAAGTCATGAAGGCTTTCCCTTAACTACAATGAGGTGACCTGTTACATTTCTATCATCCCTTCTAATATTTTTTCTCTTCTTACTTTTGTTTCTAATTGTTAGAAAAACTTTCAAAAAACACAGTACTGCATAGATGCCATTCCCTTCTCATCCTAGAAAGCCTCTGGCCATCTTTTCAGTTGTGCTTGAGGAATTTAATAAACCACCATGGTTTTTAGAAAAATAACGTCTTTGGGCTGGAGGCAGCACAAGCTGGAATCAAGATTGCCAGGAGAAATATCAATAACCTCAGATATGCAAATGATACCACCCTTATGGAAGAAAGTGAAGAAGAACTAAAGAGCCTCTTGAAAGTGAGAGGAGAGTGAAAAAGTTGGCTTAAAGCTCAACATTCAGAAAACGAAGATCATGGCATCCAGTCCCATCATTTCGTGGGAAACAGATGGGGAAACATTGGAAACAGTGCCAGACTTTATTTTTTTGGGTTCCAAAATCAGTGCAGATGGTGATTGCAGCCATGAAATTAAAAGACGCTTACTCCTTGGAAGAAAAGTTATGACCAACCTAGACAGATTAAAAAGCAGAGACATTACTTTGCCAACAAAGGTCTGTCTAGTCAAGGCTATGTTTTTTCCTCTGGTCATGTATGGATGTGAGAGTTGGAGCATAAAGAAAGCTGAGCGCCGAAGAACTGATGCTTTTGAACTGTGGTGTTGGAGAAGACTCTTGAGAGTCCCTTGGACTGCAAGGAGATCCAGTCAGTCCATCCTAAAGGAGATCAGTTCTGGGTGTTCATTGGAGGGACTGATGTTGAAGCTAAAACAGCAATCCTTTGGCCACCTGATGCAAAGAGCTGACTCATTTCAAAAGACCCTGATGCGTGCTGCTATTCATGGGATCGCAAAGAGTCAGACACAACTGAGCGACTGAACTGAACTGAATTGATAACAAGTACTTCTGAAAATACTTCCCCACTATTCAAAAGACATGTCTTTTAATTTTTGTTTTCTCTGAGTCTCTCTTTCATTCTCATCTGGAGTGTGTGTGTGTGACTCTTGCATCTGCAGTAGCTGAAATACCACGTTACACATGCACACACACACCCTCAAAACCACATGTCTGTCCCATGTTCCTTCAATTCTATTCTCAATTTCCAATGCTGAGGCCACTTCATCTTTTCTCCATACCTAAATAAAACTGTCAGTGAGTACTTAGGAATTATTATGTTCAGTTCGGTTTATGCGAACTGTTGTGTCCGACTCTGCGATCCCATGGACTGCAGCATGCCAGGCCTCCCTGTCCATCACCAACTCCCAGAGTTTACTCAAACTCATGTCCATTGAGTCGGTGATGCCATCCAACCATCTCATCCTCTGTCATCCCGCCTTCAATCTTTCCCAGCATCAGGGTCTTTTCAAATGAATCAGTTCTTCGCATCAGGTGGCCAAAGTATTAAGTTTCAGCTTCAGCATCAGTCCTTCCAATGAATATTCAGGACTGATTTCCTTTAGGATGGACTAGTTGGATCTCCTTGCAGTCCAAGGGACTCTCAAGACTCTTCTCCAACACCACAGTTTAAAAGCATCAATTTTTTGGCGCTCAGCTTTCTTTATAGTTCATCTCTCACATCCATACATGACTACTGAAAAACCATAACTTTGACTAGATGGACCTTTGCTGGCAACTAATATTTCTTCTTTTTAATATGCTGTCTAGGTTGGTCATAACTTTTCTTCCAAGGAGTAAATGTGTTTTAATTTCATGGCTGCACTCACCATCTACAATGATTTTGGAGCCCCAAAAATAAAGTCTGTAACTGTTTTCATTGTTTCCCCATCTATTTCCCATGAAGTGATGGGGCCAGATGCCATGATCTTAGTTTTCTGAATGTTGAGCTTTAAGCCAACTTTTTCACTCTCCTCTTTCATTTTCATCAAGAGGCTCCTTAGTTCTTTGCTTTCTGCCATAAGGGTGGTGTCATCTGCATATCTGAGGTTATTGATATTTCTCCTGGCAATCTTGATTCCAGCTTGTGCTTCATCCAGCCCAGCATTTTTCATGATGTACTCTGCATATATGTTAAATAATTAGGGTAACAATATACAGCCTTGATGTACTTCTTTTCCTATTTGAAACCAGTCTGTTGCTCCATGTTCAGTTCTAACTCTTGTTTCCTGACCTGCATGCAGATTTCTCAGGAGGCAGGTCAGGTGGTCTGGTATTCCCATCTCTTGAAGAATTTTCCACAGTTTTCTGTCATCCACACAGTCAAAGGCTTTGGCATAGTCAATAATGCAGAAGTAGATGTTTTTCTGGAACTCTCTTGCCCAGTTATTATGTTGGGTATTTAAAAAACTGAGAGGCAATCCAGACTGGCATAAAATATCATGCCTGTAATGCAGATTTCTCAGGAGGCAGGTCAGGTGGTCTGGTATTCCCATCTCTTGAAGAATTTTCCACAGTTTTCTGTCATCCACACAGTCAAAGGCTTTGGCATAGTCAATAATGCAGAAGTAGATGTTTTTCTGGAACTCTCTTGCCCAGTTATTATGTTGGGTATTTAAAAAACTGAGAGGCAATCCAGACTGGCATAAAATATCATGCTTATATATAGAATAAGCTCATCCTTACTTTCACTGAACCTACAACATTTCTCTCTCCCCCTCTCTCTACCTTTCCTTTACATACACACACTCACACACACACACACACACACACACTCACACACACACACACAAAGATTAAAGTAAGAAGAAGCTGAAATCACTGAGGACAACTTGAAATCTTTCCTTGGAATCAACATTACTTTTCTTCACTATTGTCCTGGTAAATACCAGCTATAGGTAGAGATGTTCCTACCAGATATTGCTCCACCACCAGATAGCTAAGCAGGAACATCACCTACAATATGCCAAGGAACCCAAGAGAATATTCAACCTGGAAAAATTCCACCCCCAAAATAGCACCTCCAAGGAGATGACTACAACTCCAATAGGAAACCATTTAACCACAAATCCCATCTCCCCTTCACTCCTACAGCCTCAGTCACACATCTCAAAGGACTGCTCCCTTGAATAATGACAGCTTGACCCACATCAGCAGCCTACAGGCCATATGGCAGCATAATGCCCTTCTAGCCCATTGGATAGGAAAAGGGAGGGACAGCCACAAATGAATGACTGCAACTGAAATCCTGTAATTTCTGATTTGTCAATNCCTTGAATAATGACAGCTTGACCCACATCAGCAGCCTACAGGCCATATGGCAGCATAATGCCCTTCTAGCCCATTGGATAGGAAAAGGGAGGGACAGCCACAAATGAATGACTGCAACTGAAATCCTGTAATTTCTGATTTGTCAATAATGCTTGATATTTGGGGATTGTCTTCATACCTTCATACATCTTGGCAGTCAGAAGATATAAATGGGGACACCTAAAATGCCTCTGAAAGCATTTCATTGTCTGGGAACAATCAGGCAAAGAGTTAAGTTCTGTCTGAGGATAGAGAAGATGCTCTACATCTCAGACTGCATTATTCCTTGGTCAGTAATTTTAAAGATTTAGGGGGTAAAGGTTCTTTGGCATTCTAAAGCTAAGATGCAAGAGGGATCAGGCATGTTGGCAGGAAGTGGAATATGGAAACATACACCATATACATAGGATGTAGTGGGAATTCCACATAAAGTGGAATTGATAGTCCTATTATGCCTGCAGTTAGTAAACTGCACTGACCAAACAGGCATCTGAGCTGAGTTGAATTGAGTCAGGCAAAGAAATTTACATGAATAACAGAAATCATAGCTCTCACCCATGTGAAAGAGATTTATCAGACATCCTCCAAATGTTCCTCTACTTGATGACCCTCCAAAATATTCTTGTCTGATGCTCATCTCCCAGTAATAGATGCAACCTATGCAATATGAAGTGCATTTTGAGGGAAAAATCTGAGTTGCAGGCCTGAGTCCTGAACTGTTGATTTACCAGCTATGCAGCATTGGACCTCCTGATTGTCAACCACAATATGAGAAGCCTAGACTAATTGACTGCCAACAACTCATTCAATTCAACATTCTCTAGGCAGTGATAGGGAATTATCTCCAGAGATAATCCTTTTCATGACTGGACAATTCTGACCATTAAAATGTTCTTACTTATTCAAAGTTTAAGTACACGTGCCTATGCTTTCTACCAATCTGAGTGTTTATACAACCCATTACAAGAGATTCTCATAATCATTGAAAACAGATAATCTTCTCCCACCAGCTGCTTCTCACTTTGTTCCCTTTGTTGTTGTTGTTGTTTAGTTGCTAAGTTATGTCCAACCCTTTTGTGACCCCATGGACCATAGCCCCACCAGGCTCCTCTGTCCATGGGATTTCCCAGACAAGAATACTGCAGTGGACTGCCATTTCCTTCTCCAGGGGTCCTTTCTGACCCAGGGATCAAACCTGAGGCTCCTTCATTGGCAGGTGGATTCTTTACCACTAAGATACCTGGAAAGCCCTTGTTCCCTTTACCACCCATCCGGCCAATCATCTACTTACTTGATTCAGAACACATAGCAAGCTGTCCACATCCGTGTTGAGGAGTGTCAGAACTGAACGAAAAGCTGGTGATTGCAGCCATGAAATTAAAAGATGCTTACTCCTTGGAAGGAAAGTTATGACCAACCTAGACAGATTAAAAAGCAGAGACATTACTTTGCCAACAAAGGTCTGTTTAGTCAAGGCTATGGTTTTTCCTGTGGTCATGTATGGATGTGAGAGTTGGAGCATAAAGAAAGCTGAGCGCCGAAGAACTGATGCTTTTGAACTGTGGTGTTGGAGAAGTGCTCTCAGGATTCAGAGATGGAACTTACTAATAAAAAGGGACCTGTGGTAGGTGCTTGTAACATTGGCATGTAACGTGGGCCATGATCCCAGACTTCAGCACCCAGCAAGCTCCTCCAGGCTATAATCTCCTTGCTCTTCTGGTGAAGGAAGGAAGTAAGAGGGAATACATTTCACCTTGTCTACTTGTTCCTAAGCAAGGTGGAGAGTCTGGGTGTACACGTGGTCTCATCCTCCTCAAGCTGGAAGATAGTATATTTTGGTACAAGGCATGATAACTAGTTCAATTTGAATAGTACAGACTGAGATAAAAGGGGACATCCAAATGGAAATGTAATCTGTTCAATATACAGTCTGGGAATAAAGAGAGAGGCCAAGGATAGGCATCTCCTGTATATTTATGAGGTCAATGAGAAAAGCCACAGCTTATCCCACAGGAAGAGTAGGTAGAACATGTCTCTGGTACCCCAATTAACAACCTTGAAAACAAGACTAATGATTCTTGTCCAATAAGTTCATGCCACCTCCTAGTGATCACTGCTTCTAATTCAAGAGCCCACTTTCTTGTTCTGTTTTGAAAAATCAAAATTAAATTTGCCTACCTTCTCTGAATTTATTACACTTTGTAGATCAACATTCATCATGGCAAATTCTCTCAGGATTCAGAGATGGAATTTATTAATGAAAAGGGACCTGTAGGTAGATGCCATGTAATGTTGGCCTAAATATAAGCCAAATTTAATTTTTTTCAAAAATGTATACTCTACTACTCCTCTAGAGATAAGGATAAGGAAGCACACTTATCAGTAGATATTTATCAAGCATCTACCATTCAAAGTGGGGGTAACAACAACAAAACCCAGAAGGTGTGGACCCTGCACACAAACAGCCTGTGCTAACCAAAGGGAATCTTCCATGAAAGCTACAGAATGCACGGGAATGATGTAAACCTAAATTGTAACTTAGTAAAACAAGTGCAGATGAGTACGTGAGCAAGTTGGGAAGTAAACAGGTCGCTAGAGAAATAGAGGTGGAGATTTGGGTGGATCAGAGTTTGGTTAGGAATGAATCAGACCATCCTACAGAGGACGGCTCCTCCCTGGAAGGACCTGCTATAAAAAGGCGATGATCCCAGACTTCAGCACCCAGCAAGCTCCTCCAGGCTACAATCTCCTTGCTCTTCTGGTGAAGAAAGGAAGTAAGTAAGAGGGACTAAATCTCACCTTGTCTACTTGTTCTCAAGCAAGGTGGCGATCTGGATGTACATGTGGTCTCAGGTCAAAAGTTCTGGATGTTTGGGGTCCTTTATTTTTAGTCGCTATGTTACTAAAAGTTTCTTTTGACACAGAAGGAAAATGAGGGCATAAATTTGCTTTCCACCTGGCTACTCTCTTAATATTGTTTATCTATTTACCCATTCACTGAACAAATATATATTAACTACCTTCTATTTGCCATATGCTGTCTCTTGGCTGATTATGCAGCAATGAACAACATAAACTTAGTAGCAGAATAAAACATTCAGTAAACAAGAAATGAATAAAAATTTAAACAGTGATAAGAACAATAAAAAAAATAAGACAGTGATATAGTAAAGTAATAGAATAGTACCTGAGATTGAAGGGTTAGGAAAGGACTCTTTGNCTGATTATGCAGCAATGAACAACATAAACTTAGTAGCAGAATAAAACATTCAGTAAACAAGAAATGAATAAAAATTTAAACAGTGATAAGAACAATAAAAAAAATAAGACAGTGATATAGTAAAGTAATAGAATAGTACCTGAGATTGAAGGGTTAGGAAAGGACTCTTTGTGGAATTATCTTTTGAGCAGAGATCTTAAAGACAAAAGAAACTAGTCGAGGCAAACAAGAGGATTCTAAAGCAGTAGTAAACCCTTTAAAGGACAAAAAGATGCTTGGGTGCCTAGAGCATGTTTAACATGAGGAATAGTGGTATATAGTGAGTCACAGAACTAGACAGGCCATGTAAAGAGGGACACAGTAGAGTTTGTACATTATTTGAAGTAGATGAGAAGACATTGGAGAGTATTAAGCAGGAAGAGTAACAAGCTCACTCTGAGCTGCTATAGGATCATAGGCAATGGTGGGAGAAAGGAGATGCACTGCAGTTTAGATGAGAGATGACAGGGTAATAGAAATAGTGAGAAATAACTCTTTGTTCAAACACAAATCTAGAAGCTATGTATGTCTCCATTTTCTCCTTTACACCACACTGATTTATCACTCTGACCAGCCAAATCTGACTGTAAGACATGCCAATCCAACTGTCTTCCTATCCATATTCCTTAATCTAAGCTATCCCTTCATTCCCACCTCTATTATATGGAAATACCACAATTTATTTATTCATTTTTTACTGACAGATATTTGGGTTGCTTTCCTTTGGGGAGATATTATAAATAATGGAGCTATGAACATTTTTGTTCATGATTTTTAGTTACAAATGTGTATATATTTCTATTGGGGATATTTCTAGGAGTAAATTGCTGGTCTTAGGTATTATCAAACAATTCTTGAAAGTATTTCTGCCAGCTTATGCTCCTTCTAGGAGTGTATGAAACACCTAGTTTCTCCATATCTTCACCAATATGTAGAATTAGTATTCTTTTTTCTTTTTGTCTTTTTAGTCATTTTGATGGGGATGTTATAGTCTCCCACTGTTAATTTTAATTTGTAGCTCCCTGATGATTAACAAAATTGAGAACTTTTTTGTGTTTATTACCATTTGTATATCCTATTTTGCAAAGCTCTTGTACTGTCTAACCATTTTGCTATGGGGCCATCCATATTTCTTGTATTGATTTATAGGAGTTATTTTTATATTCAAGAGAGAGGCCTTTGTTGGTTAAATGTGTTGCATATATTCTTTCACTCAATGGCTTTCCTTCTCTCAACAGAGTCTTTGAATAAACAGACATTCCTATTTTTAATGCACTCCAATTTATCAATCTTGTTCTTTATCATTAATATTTTTTAAGTTCTAAGAAGTATTTCTCTACCCCAAGTTCTTGAAAATATTCTCTTATGTTATCTCCTTCACCATTTTTTAAAGACTATGTTAGACTTTGTAGGCAAATAATCCCTCTCTTTTAAAAAATATTCACTTATTTGTTTGGCTGTGCTGGGTCTTAGTTGCAGCACATGGGATCTTTGATCTTCACTGTGGCATGTGGGATCTTTTAGTTGCAGCATGTGGGATCTAGTTCCCTGACCAGAGATTGAACCTGGGCCCCTGCACTAGGAGTGTGGAGTCCTAGCCACTGAAGTTCAGTCTCCTTTATTTTTCATATGTAAAATCCACCTGGGAACAAATTCATTTTTCCATATGGGAATTCAGTTAACCCAGCACCATTTATTCAAAAGACCATACTTTCCCTGCCAACTCTCATCAAAACCTTTTTCATAAATTAAATGTGCATAATGATATATCTGATCTTTCACTTATCTATTTGCTTAATGTNTCAGTTAACCCAGCACCATTTATTCAAAAGACCATACTTTCCCTGCCAACTCTCATCAAAACCTTTTTCATAAATTAAATGTGCATAATGATATATCTGATCTTTCACTTATCTATTTGCTTAATGTTGCATCAGTGTCATGCTGTCTTCTTTTATAATACACTTAACATCCAATATGTCCACAAAGTTGCTCTTCTTCAGTGTTGTTCTGGCTAATCCTGGACTCCCCCCCACCAATCACACACACACACACACTGTAATATAAATTTCAGACACTGCCTTATCAATCTTTATTTTAAAAAATTTCACAGATTCTGAATGAAATTTTATTGCATGTAAAAATGGGTTTGGGGAGATCTGACATTTTGACAACATTGACACCTTCAACACACAAACAAGACACAATCTTCCATTTATCCATATCTTTTAAAATTAGTCTCAATAACGTTTGTAATTTTCTGAGTACATATATTTCATATTTTTTTTGTTGGATTTCAGTTCAGTTCAGTTCAGTCGCTCCGTTGTGTCTGACTCTTTGCAATGCTATGGACCGCAGCACAGCCATCAAGGTGAAAGTGAAAGTGAAAATCGTCCAACCCTGTCCGACTCTTTCCGACCCCATAGTCCATGGAACTCTCCAGGCCAGAATAATGAAGTGGGTAGCCTTTCCCTTCTCCAGGGGATCTTTCCAACCTAGTGATCGAACTCAGGTCTCAGCATTGCAGGCGGATTCTTTACCAGCTGAGCCACAAGGGAAGCCCAAGAATACTGGAGTAGGTAGTCTATTCCTTCTCCAGCAGATCTTCCTGACCCAGGAATCCAACCAGGGTCTCTTGCATTGCAGGCAGATTCTTTACCAACTGAGCTATCAGGGAAGTCGGACACGACTGGGCGGCTTCACTTTCCCTTTTCACTTTCATGCATTAGAGAAGGAAATGGCAACCCACTCCAGTGTTCTTGCCTGGAGAATCCCAGGGACTGAGGAGCCTGGTGCGATGCCGTCTATGGGGTCGCCCAGAGTCGGACACTACTGGGGCGCCTTAGCAGCAGCAGCAGCAGCAGGTACAACTCATATTTGTAAATAAAAATTAATGTTGGATTTTTTTATGGACAAGAATATATTTCTATTATAATTGCTTCCTTATAATGCATTTTATTCATTCACTGCCAGAATTTTCAGATTCCATTGGAATGAAAGAAAAATTGAGCCAGGAATATGCTAAGCTTTAATTTGCATGTCCATTGTAGGGGTTTTATCAAATGTTTTTTGCATCTATTAAGAGGTTCAAAAAAAACTGTTTTCCCAGTATTCTATCAGCTCTCATATATTAAAACAAACATGATTTTTAGGAATAAAACTTTAAGTATAATGCATATTCTTTTTGTACAATACTAGATTCAGTTTATTATTTTCTTTCAGATTCTTTCTATATTCATAAAGGAAATTCTTCTGAAAACTTTGTTTCTTGTAATATCCTTGTCAGGTTATGGGTTCTGAGGTTATGTTGGATTCATAAAATCAGTGTCCTCCTTTTTTAATTTCCCTGAAACAATCTGTGGTATTAGAGTTATTTATTTCTTACACATTAAACAAAATTCACTACGAAAGCCAACTGATTTGTAGTCACCCCTCCCCTCAATATGGAATACTTCCTGTTGTTTACATTTGCATAGGAAGCATTTTTCTAGACATATGTCCACTTCATTTAAATTTTCAAAACTTTTCTATAAAGTTTATAATATGCACTTATCTTTCTAGTACCTATAAAACATAAGGCAATAACCCCTTTTATTTTCCTGATATTGACTACTTATGCCTTTCTCCTCTTTTCTTATTTATTCAGAGTTTCTCAGTTTTATCAAATTTTCAAAAATCTTGGCTTTTTTAGTCTCTAAATTTGTTTCCTATTTCATTAATATCAGTTTTTATCTTTATTATACTTTCTTTGGACTGAATTTGTTGTTCTTTTCCAAATTTCATAATATATATGGTTATGTTATTGATTTTTCAGCCTTTTTTTGTAATATATGTAATAAAACTATAAATTTTTCATTAGACATGGAATGACTGTATCCCACAAGTTTTGCTATTTCATATTTTCTTATTTGTATTTGGCTCAAAATATTTTCTAATTTACACTGCAAGCATTTTAGGACCTATTTGTTATTTAGAAGTTACTGCTTACTTTCCAAACATTTATGGAGACTTTTGTATGTTTCTTTCTATCGTTGAAATCTAGCTTCATTTCACTGTGGTACAAAACAAATTCTGCATGATTTTAATCCTTTAAAATTTGTTGACATTTTCTTTATGATTAGCATATAGTAAATTTTCAAAAGTCTCATATTCATTTCAGTAGGATGTGTACATTATATTTGTTAGACACAGTGTTCCATATATATTAGTTACTGTCTTATGAATTTTGTGGAACTCTTCTATAATATTTTTAATTTTAAAATATTATTTTTGTTTACTTGTTCTATCAATTGCTGAGAGAAGTATATTACCTACTATAATTATAGATTTGTCAATTTGTCCTTATAATTCTGTCACTTTTTTGTTGTACATATTATGAGGCTGTTATTAAGTACACATCAATTTAAATTCTTATATCTTCCTCATGAACTAGCCATTTATTGTTACGAAATATCCTTCTAGTTATACTTTTGTCTTAAAGTCTACTCTACAGATGTTAATATGGCAAAAACAATAGCTCTCCTTTAACATTTGAATAACATATCTTTTCCCAACATATATCAGACTTAAGTGTGTCTCTTGTACATAGTATGTACTTTTTTTCCAACTATTCTGACAATCTTTGTTTCTAAGTTACAGTATTTAGTCCATTCTTATTCAGTATCATTACTGCTTAAATCTACTTGGTTTAAATCTACCATATTACTGCTTGGTGTCTAATATCCTACCTGTTTTACATTTCTTTTTCTCTTTTCTAACTTTTTTGGATGAATTACATATTTGTCAGTTAATTTTTGTCATATCAGCTTATTAATTACACATCCTTTTACTGGTCTTTTCATGTTTACCTTAGACATTACAACACAACACCTACCCTTGGACTTACTAGAGTATGTTACACTCCAACAATCCAAGTATCCTATAGTACCTGTACTCTGTTTACCCTTTCCAACCTTATTTATGATAGTTATACACTATCATAAATCTTGAAAGATATTATTATTGCTGTTTTTTCCATCATTATTCATTTAGATTTACCCCTATACTTTCACTTTTGACTTTTTCTTCATTCTTTCCTACCTCTCTGTGCTTCTGACTGGATCATTCTTTAATATTTCCTTTAGAGTAAATCTCATGGTGTAAGGTAAATCTGCTTTGTTTGCTTGAAAATATCTTTACTTAAGCTTCCTTTTTCATGTATACTTTCACTGGGTATAGAATTCTAGGGTAGAACTTACTTTCCTACAGGAAGATAAGAAAAACTTTTCACTGTCTCCTGGTTTCCATTATTTCTTTTGAAAAGTCAGTAGTTGATTTTTTGAAGATAATATGTTTTTTCTCTGGCTGGTTTTAAGATTTTCTCATTGTCTTAAGTGTTCAGACATTTTTTATTATGTGTCTAGGTATTGTTTTCTTTTATATATCTGCTTAGAGTCGATAATGCTTCTTGAATCTGTGGCTTGATATCTTCCACCAGTTTTTAATAATTGCAATTATTTAACTCCCCAAATTACTGTAGTTCCCTTCCAATCTGAATGTAAGCTTCAACAAATTGTCACAATTTCGATAGTGTTATGATACCTACACACACACACACACACACACACACACACACATAAACACCAGTTTTCCAGTTGTCCTTAAAAGAATCTTACTTTGAAAGAACCCTAATTAGTGATTCTACAAATTGATTCTTTAAAAACTGAATCAGATTGCTGTTTCAAAAAAAAAAAATCATTTAGTGACTTCCATTGCACTTACAATAAAAAGCACAAATGTTACCCTATTTAGAAGATCATCATTTTCTAACCTCTGTCTGTAAGTCTGACTTTAAGTTGTATTACTCCTGATTTGTTCTGGAATTTGTATTTTTTCTATATCACTAATCTTCCAAGTTGATTTCCATATTCAGATCACTGCACTGTTCCTTTTACCTAAAATTCTTCANACACATCTAGATGTGTATAAGAGACAGGTTTAGAAGATCATCATTTTCTAACCTCTGTCTGTAAGTCTGACTTTAAGTTGTATTACTCCTGATTTGTTCTGGAATTTGTATTTTTTCTATATCACTAATCTTCCAAGTTGATTTCCATATTCAGATCACTGCACTGTTCCTTTTACCTAAAATTCTTCAACTAATCAACAAGGTTAGTTCCTTCTTATTTTTCTATTTTAAGCTCAAATGTCCTTTTTTAACACAAAATCTCCTCTGATCAGTCTAAAGCACATCCCTCACAATAACTCTATATATTAACAGCACCATTCTTATTTTAATGGTATGCATGTCACTTCTCAATATCTAATTTCTTCATTCACTTGTTTATTGTCTTTAGAAGACTAGATACTTCATTAATTCTTGTTTATTATTATATCCCCAGAGCATAAAATAGTAGTAGTAGGTGCTGAATATTTGTTAAATAAATTAAGGTATGAATGAGTGAGTGTAGAAATCAAAGATAAGGTCATGCTTGGAGGTATCAATCTGGAAGTAATTAGATAGTATCTGAAGTCAAGAGGTCCAATGAGATTTCAGTGAATAGATATATTTTAAAAGAGAAGGTCAAGGACATAGGCCATGGGGATTTTCCAACGTTTTGAAATTAAGCAAAAGATGAGAGATTAGTGAAGAATATTGAGAAAGAGCAGATGATAGATTAGAGGTATATAAGGAGAATGCAGTGTTAAGATCCAAGAAACAAACAACCAAAAATTCCATGAAAAAGGGAATGAGCAATTCTACACCCCTAAGAGGGTGAGTAAGATGAGGAGGAAGAACGAGCGACCACTGTATTTAGCAACTTATAGATCATAGGTTATTTAACACAAATCAGTTTCAAGTTTGGAGACAAAAAAATTGAGAGAACTGTTTTTAAATGAGTGGTAAACATAAAATGAGGGGAAGCACAGAAAATTCTTTGAAGACTCTTTGCTGAGAAAGTAAACTATTCACTAGGAGAGCTAGATGGAGTGGAACACCTTGGTGGTGGGGGAAACATTGTTCAAGGGAAGATCTTCAAGATGGAACAAACTCCAGTATGTTTTTACTATGAATCAAAATTAATTACTAGATAAGGAAATAGTATGGAGGGAAGAAAAGTGGCCAGTTTAAGGGATATTTTAAAAGTACACTCAATAAAACATGTTGATGGATTAGATACAGGATGTGAGAAAAAGGATAACCAAGACTAAATCCCAGGTTTGTGGCTTGAGCAATCAGTGAGATAGGGATAACTGGGGAGGAGAGGTAGGTGGCATAAAGTAGTTGGAAATTAAGGCTTCTGTCATGAACATGGTAGATTTAAGATCTCTTTTAGGCCCAAGCAGAAATATTTGATAGGTACTTAGACATACATATGTCAAGCTTAGAGGAGACTTTATGGCTGGATATATAAATTTCAGAGTTGTCAACCTATACATAGGATTTAAAGTTACACAGCCAGTTGAGACCCCTCCACTCCACCCAAGGGAGCATAAAATACAGAAAAGGAACTAAGGACTCAATCTCGGGCACATCAACATTAGAGCCTGGAATAAGAGACTAAGAAAAATAGGCAGTGACATCAGAAGAAAAAAACTAAAGAGAATGGGGTCTCTGAAGGAGGATGTAGCCACCTACATCAAATGCTGCTGATATGTCAAGCATATGTGAAATGAAAATGGATAGTTGAATGTAGTAAGATAAAGAGTATTTTTTTAATCATCATGAGAGCTTTAGTGGATTTTTGAGACAGAAAGATAATCTGAATATAAGAAAATAGAAAGTGAAGAAAAAATACAGGCATATCTTGTGAGGGGTTTTGGTATAGTAGAGAAAAGATAAATCGGGTGGTGCATAAAGGAAGATGTAGGATGAGGGAAGGGATATAAATAAGAGACATTTCAGAATGAACACATGCTGTAGTGAATGCTAAAAAAAAAAAANTGTCTGTAAGTCTGACTTTAAGTTGTATTACTCCTGATTTGTTCTGGAATTTGTATTTTTTCTATATCACTAATCTTCCAAGTTGATTTCCATATTCAGATCACTGCACTGTTCCTTTTACCTAAAATTCTTCAACTAATCAACAAGGTTAGTTCCTTCTTATTTTTCTATTTTAAGCTCAAATGTCCTTTTTTAACACAAAATCTCCTCTGATCAGTCTAAAGCACATCCCTCACAATAACTCTATATATTAACAGCACCATTCTTATTTTAATGGTATGCATGTCACTTCTCAATATCTAATTTCTTCATTCACTTGTTTATTGTCTTTAGAAGACTAGATACTTCATTAATTCTTGTTTATTATTATATCCCCAGAGCATAAAATAGTAGTAGTAGGTGCTGAATATTTGTTAAATAAATTAAGGTATGAATGAGTGAGTGTAGAAATCAAAGATAAGGTGATGCTTGGAGGTATCAATCTGGAAGTAATTAGATAGTATCTGAAGTCAAGAGGTCCAATGAGATTTCAGTGAATAGATATATTTTAAAAGAGAAGGTCAAGGACATAGGCCATGGGGATTTTCCAACGTTTTGAAATTAAGCAAAAGATGAGAGATTAGTGAAGAATATTGAGAAAGAGCAGATGATAGATTAGAGGTATATAAGGAGAATGCAGTGTTAAGATCCAAGAAACAAACAACCAAAAATTCCATGAAAAAGGGAATGAGCAATTCTACACCCCTAAGAGGGTGAGTAAGATGAGGAGGATGAACGAGCGACCACTGTATTTAGCAACTTATAGATCATAGGTTATTTAACACAAATCAGTTTCAAGTTTGGAGACAAAAAAATTGAGAGAACTGTTTTTAAATGAGTGGTAAACATAAAATGAGGGGAAGCACAGAAAATTCTTTGAAGACTCTTTGCTGAGAAAGTAAACTATTCACTAGGAGAGCTAGATGGAGTGGAACACCTTGGTGGTGGGGGAAATATTGTTCAAGGGAAGATCTTCAAGATGGAACAAACTCCAGTATGTTTTTGCTATGAATCAAAATTAATTACTAGATAAGGAAATAGTATGGAGGGAAGAAAAGTGGCCAATTTAAGGGATATTTTAAAAGTACACTCAATAAAGCATGTTGATGGATTAGATACAGGATGTGAGAAAAAGGATAACCAAGACTAAATCCCAGGTTTGTGGCTTGAGCAATCAGTGAGATAGGGATAACTGGGGAGGAGAGGTAGGTGGCATAAAGTAGTTGGAAATTAAGGCTTCTGTCATGAACATGGTAGATTTAAGATCTCTTTTAGGCCCAAGCAGAAATATTTGATAGATACTTAGACATACATATGTCAAGCTTAGAGGAGACTTTATGGCTGGATATATAAATTTCAGAGTTGTCAACCTATACATAGGATTTAAAGTTACACAGCCAGTTGAGACCCCTCCACTCCACCCAAGGGAGCATAAAATACAGAAAAGGAACTAAGGACTCAATCTCGGGCACATCAACATTAGAGCCTGGAATAAGAGACTAAGAAAAATAGGCAGTGACATCAGAAGAAAAAAACTAAAGAGAATGGGGTCTCTGAAGGAGGATGTAGCCACCTACATCAAATGCTGCTGATATGTCAAGCATATGTGAAATGAAAATGGATAGTTGAATGTAGTAAGATAAAGAGTATTTTTTTAATCATCATGAGAGCTTTAGTGGATTTTTGAGACAGAAAGATAATCTGAATAAAAGAAAATAGAAAGTGAAGAAAAAATATAGGCATGTCTTGTGAGGGGTTTTGGTATAGTAGAGAAAAGATAAATCAGGTGGTGCATAAAGGAAGATGTAGGATGAGGGAGGGGATATAAATAAGAGACATTTCAGAATGAACACATGCTGTAGTGAATGCTAAAAAAAAAAAAGAAATTGATGAGGTAGGAGAAAAAGTTAATAACTACAAAAGCATATTGTTTGAATAGGCAAGAGAGAGTGAGATCCAGTGCCAAAATAAAAGACAGAAGGACAATTTATACACAAAACAGTAGTGAAAGTTAAAGTATGTGGATACAAATGCAATAGACTGGATGAACAGATTCTGGAAAAATGAAATTCTTTCCTAATAGATCACAAGTTTTCAGTGAAATAAAAATCAATGTCATCTTCTGAGATAAAGGAAAGGAAGAATCTATTGCAACTTTTGCCAAAGGTCTGTAAGAGTATCTAAATTCCACTGTGAAAGACACCAATACAGTACACTAATGCATATATATGGAATTTAGAAAGATGGTAACGATAACCCTATATGTGAGACAGCAAAAGAGACACAGATGTAGAGAACAGTCTTTTGGACTCTGTGGAAGAAGGCGAGGGTGGGATGATCTGAAAGAATAGCATTGAAACATGTACATGAAACAGATCACCAGTCCAGCTTCGGTGCATGAGACAGGGTGCTCAGAGCTGGTGCACTGGAATGACCCAGAAGGATGGGATGGGGAGGGAGGTGGGAGGAGGGTTCAGGATGGGGAACACATGTACACCCATGGCTGATTCATTGAATGTATGGCAAAACCACTGCAATATTGTAAAGTAATTAGCCCCCAGTTATAATAAATTTTAAAAAAATAAGGCTATTGAGTAGAAAAGTAAAAAAGAAAAGTGAATTTTGAGAGATATTTTGATATTTTGTGACTTATGATATTCTAGGCAAGCAAATAAAAGAGTAGTTTGATGTGGAAAAAAAGAGATCAAGGCTAAAATGTTGGCAGTCCAGTCAAACTCTGTGTAGATATTCATCATGTAGATAATGGATAGAAGTTTTTCGTGGCCATCTTCCATTTTTAAAGCTGGACTACTTAGGAAAAGATATAGGTTTATAAATGTGAAAATTTATCATCTTAATTGATATGACCTACAAAAGAAAAGAAAGAAATGTACACTTTAACTTCTTTCTAGGTTCACCTATAATTCCAAAAGATGTCGACTCTCCTGGAAAACATCAATGGCATCATCAAAGTATTCCACAAATATTCAAAAACAGATAAGGAGGCTGACACATTGAGTAAAAAAGAGCTGAAGGAACTGCTGGAAGTGGAGTTTCGGCCTGTCTTGAAGGTAAAAGTTATTTGCCAGATAAACCAGTATATCATTTTTGTTCTGCATCAAAAAATGTCAAAATATTACTGTGAAATCTTTATGAGTTGTTTCTCTTGCCATAGGAACAAATATAATTTTATTTCAAAACAGATATAATTTGTTCAGCTCTTTATACCTCTGTATATCACACACACACATGTTGTCTATGGAAAAACACAAATATTTGTTAAAAATAAGTAAACAAAAGTTAACTTATCATAATAGTCCCCCTTTCAAGAATGTAAAGAGAGTATGTCTAAAAGATAATTCCATGGAAAAATTTACAAAATGCTGACACTTAAAGAATTAAAACAAGAACATGCCCCATCAAATTTTTTGTGTCACCATACTAGTATTTAAGATTTAGGTGTTTTGGGACAGTACCAACAGCTCTTTACTAAGTCAAGATAAAACAAACTTTATTAAAGAAAACATTTGGTTCTACTTTTATATAGCAAGAGTTCACAATTCCAAAGTTCACTTTAATTATTTAATCTTCCACCTCAGTCACTCTCATGTATTCTTCCTATCTTTCCTGTTTACAGAATCCAGATGACCCGGACACTGCTGAAGTTTTCATGCATATCCTCGATGTAGATCACAACAAGAAAATAGACTTTACAGAGTTTTTTCTGATGGTATTCAAGTTGGCTCAAGCATATTATAATTATACTCAAAGACAGAATTTACAGACAGCAGGACAAAAACAGAAAAAGTATACATACCGCTACGAAGATGAAGAAGATGATACAGAAGAAGACAAAGAAGAAACAAAAAAAAAGTACAGTCATTCAAGAAGTGATAGAAAGAATCAAGACAGGTCAAAGAGCCCAAGAGGAAGAGGGAAAAAGAGACATGGATCTAAATCTGGAAGTAAACAAAGAAGAGATGACACACCAACCTCTGGACACAGACACGGATGTAGCGAAAAACATCATGAGTCAAGAAGGGAAAAGAAAAGGAGATCAAGCTCTACTGAACCCAAAGAAAGAAGGCACATGTCAAGTGTTAGCCCAACCAGGGAATATGAAGAAAAAGAAGAATGTGGTTATGAAAATAAAGGTAAAAGAAGTGCAAAATGCATAGGATCAGAGTATGATGACTCCTATCAAGTTTGTGAAGACAAAGTGACTACGAATTTTCAGTCCAGTCACAGTAAAAGCTATGGGTCAAACATCAGGAAGGACAGAGACACAGAAGGACATTCACGAGATACAGGTGGGAAATCCGTATTCACTCATGGAAGATCAGGGTCCAATTCAAGGAATCAAAATGGTTCTGTCCAGATATATACAGGAGATAATTCTACCCACTCAGAATCCCAACAAGAGACACACAGTGAATCTGTCCACAGAAGGTCAAGAAACACTGGGCAAAGACAGGGGAGCCACCATGAGCAGTCAAGGGACAGCTCCAGACTCTCTGGAAGTGGACATGGGCAAACCTCAGTTGAACCAACATGGATCTTCCCATGGCCAGACAGGAGACAGTTCTAGGCACTCAGCATCTCATCAAGGGAGGCAGAGTGAATCTGTCCATGAAAGGTCAGCATCTATAACTGGGCAAAGAGATGGGAGCCAGCATGAGCAGTCAAGGGACAGCTCCACACAGTCTGGAACTGGACATGGACATACCTCTGCTGTATCTAGAAGCAGCAGACATAGGGAATCCAGTGTTAGTCAGTCCAGTGACAGAGAGGGACATGCAAGAGATTCAGGTAGACAGTCCGTGACACCTCACACAAGGTCTCGTTCCAGCTCAAAAAACCAACATGGATCTTCCCATGGCCAGATAGGAGACAGTTCTAGGCACTCAGAGACCAATCAAGGAAGCCACAATGAGGGACATGCAAGAGATTCAGGTAGGCATTCCGAGACAACTCAAGGAAGATCTGGTTCCAGCTCAAGGAACCAACATGGATCTGTCCATGGACAGACAGGAGACAGTCCTAGGCACTCAGAGTTCCATCAAGGGAGCCATGGTGAATCTGTCCACCAAAGGTCTGGATCAAGCACTGGGCAAAGGCAGAGGAGCCACCGTGAGCAGTCAAGAGACAGCTCCAGACACTCTGGAACGCGACATGGACAAACCTCTACTGTCTCCAGAAGCAGTAGAAACAGGGAACCCAGTGTTAGTCAGGCCAGTGACAGTGAAGGACATTCAGAAGACTCAGGTAGACAGTCTGTGACAACTCATGGAAGGCCTGGTTCAAGTTCAAGAAACCAACATGGATCTGTCCATGGACAGACAGGAGACAGTTTGAGGCACTCAGAGTCCCATCAAGGGAGGCACAGTGATACTGTCCAACAAAGGTCTGGATCGAGCACGGGGCAAAGACAGGCGAGCCACCATGATCTGTCAAGAGACAGCTCCAGACAGTCTGGAACTGGTCATGGACAAACCTCCACTGGATTCAGAAGCAGTAGGCACAGGCAATCCAGTGTTAGTCAGGCCAGTGACAGTGAAGGACATTCAGAAGACTCAGGTAGACAGTCCGGGACAACTCATGGAAGGCCTGGTTCCAGCTCAAGGAACCAACATGGATCTTCCCATGGCCAGACAGGAGACAGTTCTAGGCACTCAGAGTCCCATCAAGGGAGCCACAGTGAATCTGTTCATGAAAGGTCTGGATCCAGCACTGGACAAAGACAGGGGAGCCACCATGAGCAGTCAAGGGACAGCTCCAGACGCTCTGAGTCTCAACATGGACAAACCTCAGCTGAATCCAAAAGCACCAGGCACAGTGGATCCAGTGTTAGTCAGGCCAGTGACAGTGAGGGACATGCAAGAGATTCAGGTAGGCATTCCGAGACAACTCATAGAAGATCTGGTTCCAGCTCAAGGAACCAACATGGATCTGTCCATGGCCAGACAGGAGACAGTTCTAGGCACTCAGAGTCCCATCAAGGGAGCCACAGTGAATCTGTTCATGAAAGGTCAGGATCCAGCACTGGACAAAGACAGGGGAGCCACCATGAGCAGTCAAGGGACAGCTCCAGACGCTCTGAGTCTCAACATGGACAAACCTCAGCTGAATCCAAAAGCACCAGGCACAGTGGATCCAGTGTTAGTCAGGCCAGTGACAGTGAGGGACATGCAAGAGATTCAGGTAGGCATTCCGAGACAACTCATAGAAGATCTGGTTCCAGCTCAAGGAACCAACATGGATCTGTCCATGGCCAGACAGGAGACAGTCCTAGGCACTCAGAGTTCCATCAAGGGAGCCACGGTGAATCTGTCCACCAAAGGTCTGGATCAAGCACTGGGCAAAGACAGGGGAGCCACCGTGAGCAGTCAAGAGACAGCTCCAGAGACTCTGGAACTGGTCATGGACAAACCTCCACTGGATCCGGAAGCAGCAGACAGAGGGAATCCAGAGTTAGTCAGTCCAGTGACAGCAAGGGTCATTCAAGAGGTTCAGGTAATCAGATTGTGACCAACCAAGGAATATCTGCATTCTACTCAAGGATCCAAAATCATGGTGCAGGCCAAGTTTGGAGACATGGCAGCTATGGAAGTTCCAGTTATGACTATGGACAGCTAGGGACTGGACATTCTCCAGCTGAAAATTTCAGTCACAATTCCAGTCATATGGAAAACAGGGACAAACCTGAATATAGAGGAGAACTCATGAGATCCAATGTAACAGTCCATAATATACACCCTGGAACTTATGGCCATTCAAATTATATTTCAAAACAGCTGGGCTTTGGACAGTCATGGAGACACTATTATTATGAATGAGTATTAATAAAGTATTAATAAAGTAATTAACCCAAAGTTTAGGATATTACAAAGGCATAACTTTGATTCAAGGAAATTTTCATTACCCTCAGGGTGTTACTTCTTTTTGTCATTTTTCAAAAATTAGTGACACTATTTCTTTACATTGGTGATAATTTCTTTTTATTCTATAGGAAACTTTGAGCTTTGTGGTTAAAAACTGGTTAATAGAAGAAATAGATATCATGGAGTGTTAAACTTGGAAAACCATGAGTATTTGTGGAGCTGTGGTTCAAGGAAGGATTTTTCTTTCGAGAGGTACATATCTGGACCTCTCCAGATTGGTACAGATTAATATTAATCAAAAATATTAAAGGAACCAACAGGACAAAGTCACTGTTACATCAATCAAATCTGCTATATCTTATTATCAGTCAGCACACCTGCCTCAGGTATCCTTCTTTGGAACTCGGTATTATTCTGCATTTATTAATCACTTTGGGCATATAGAATATAAAAGAGTGAATGGCATGAAAATGGAAAATAAAGAATTGATCGTATACCATAGTTTGTCTCTTCCATGCTTATTTCTCATAGACCCTAAAAGACTTATCTCCCCATGGTAAGAATGACATCTTTTTCTTCTGTCACTGACAACTGTACGTCCAAATGGCAAATGTATACCATGCAAAGAAATATGGAATACAAGGAAGAAATAATTTAATCAAATCCTGTATTTTTCTCCAACATAGTCTTTGTTCCATAGAGTCACCATCAAGATGAAAAAAGGTTTAGTGCCATCACAGACAGCAGCATAATTATCAGAACATCAGTCCAAGTGACTATTAACCATGTCAAACCAAGATCAGAAACAGAACACTGACCATGAGTCCTTCTTACGAAGATATAAAGACATTTTCCAAAGGAAACTGAGACATGCTGTATTATAGTATGTGAAGATGTTTCCCTTTTTAAGGCCAAATAATATTCCACTGTGTGTATATTCCATCTTTTGTCTATCTATTCATCTGTTAGAAAGACAATTAGGTTTCTTTCACTTTTGGGCTATTTTGAATAATGCTTCTATGAACATGGTTGTAGATATATATCTTCCACACCCTGCTTTCAATTATTTTGTTGCTGGATCATATGGAAATTTCATACTTAATTGAGGTACTATCATACTTTTTTCCATAGGAGCTATAGCATTTTTACATTCCCACCAACAGTGCACAAGAGTTCCAATTTCTCCAGGTCCTCACCAACACCTGTTATTTTGGGGTTTTTTTGATAGTGGCTATCTTAATGAGTATGAGGTGATATCACATTATGGTTTTGATTTGCATTTCTCTAATAATTGGGGTGTTGCACACCTGATCTTTTATATATTATCTTTGGGTAACTGTCTATTCAAGACCTTTGCCCATTTTTTAATCAGTTCTTTAATTGCTGATATGTTAATAGGACTTCACATATTTTGGATACTAGCCCCTTGGAGATATGTAATTTGCAAATTTTCTCCTGTAACATACATTGCTTTTTCATTCTGCTCTTTTTAAAAATATATATATTTGTTTATTTATTCATCTATTTGGTTGTAAGCCAGGTCTTAGTTATGGCACATGGGATCTTCGATCTTCACTGTGGTAAGAGGGATCTTTAGTTGCAGCATGAGAACGCTTAGTTATAGCATGTGGGATCTAATTCCCTGCCCAGAGTTTGAACCTGCGCTCCCCACATTGGGACTGCAGAATCTTAGCCACTGGATTGCCAGAAAAGTTGCTTTTCTATCTTTTCACGTACTGAACTTTTTAAGTCTGATATAGTCAGTCCCATTTGTTTAATTTTGGTTTTGGTACCTGGGCTGGAGGCTGAATTTTATTCTGATTTGATAGGAAGCTTTGGAAGGATTTCAACCAGTAGAGTGATAATAATATGATTTTTCATTTAAAAAACATCATTTTAACTGCCTGATGGAAGATATGTTCTAGTGGGGTTTAAAGGCAAGACTGAAGAATAACAGGAGTCAATACAAAATATTATAGCAGCTGGGATGAGGGCAGAGGCAATAGAGGGAGTAAGAAATGGTTATAATTGGTATATATTTAAAAAACAGAATCAGTAGATTCTGTTGATGGATTTGTTCTGCAGTATATGAGACAGTGTAGATTCAAAGATAACTCCCAGATCTTTGGGCTTGGAAGGGCTTGGCTGAGCAGTTCTGACTTGGGGTTTCTCATCAAGTTGTAAGTAATAATTAGATGTCAGCTGGGGTTTCAATCTTCTGAAGGCTCAACTAGATAAAAGATACAAATACATGTGGTTCATCCACAAGACTGGCTGTCAGTTGGGAGCTGAACTGGGCCACTGACTGGAGCACCTCTATGTGTCCTCTCCAGCCTGGCAATCCCAAAGTGGTCTGATGTCTTACAAGTCTATCTTCCCCAGAGAAAGCATGCCAAGAAAACCAAGTAGAAGCCACACGGTTTTTTTCTGAATTACCCTCAGAAATGGCATAGAATCACTTCCTCTGTATTCTAGTGGTTACAAGCAAGTCACAAATGTCGGCTCAAATTCAAGCAGAAGGACCCCCATCTTTCAGAGAGAATTGCCAAGCAATTGAAGCACATTTTTCAAAACCACTACACTTTGTCAATTTTTTATAGGATAAAAATTTCAAAGGTAAAGAATTTAAGTGAATTCCTCAATTAGAACATATGGATGAGAGGTCAGCTTTCTGGAGTTAAAGGAATATGCAGAAACTTGAAATACAATTAGACAATCTGTGTAGGCTCAAACGTGAAATCTAAGGAACTCAAGGAAAGGAGTTTAGTTTGAATACCATCAGCTTAAAGTCAAGATTCATCCAAGGCAGCACACTGAGTAGGAGAAAATACTTGCAAGTCATATATCTGATAAGGAGTTAATATCCAAAATAGAGTATGAAGAATTCATACAACTCAATAGCGAAACCAAAAACAAGAACAAAAAACTAATTCTTAAAAAACAAGCAGATCTCAATAGAAATTTTTTCAAAGAAAACATACAGATGGCCAGCAGATACATGAAAAGACCCTCAACACAACTAATGAGGAAAATGCAAATCAAAACCACAGTGAGACATCACCCCAGACTTGCTAGAATGGCTATTATCAAAAAGATGAGATAACAAGTGTTAGTGAGAATAAGGGGGAAAAAAGAACCCTTATGCACTGCTGGTGGGAAAGTAAATCAGTACAGTCACTATGTAAAACAGTGTGGAGGTACCTCAAAAAAGTAAAATTAGAACTATATATAATCTAGTTAGAACTATATATAATCTAATCACCATCACTTCCAGATAGTGAAGGACAGGGAAGCCTGGCATGCTACAGTCCACGGGGTCACAAAGAGTCAGAGTCAGCTTAGCAAATGAACAACAACAATAATCCAGCAAGTCCACTTTGGGGTATTTATCCAAAGAAAACAAGAACAATAACTCAAAAAGGTATATTCAATATGAATCCATATATTCACTGCAGCATTACTTATAATAACCATGATCTGGAAACAACATGAATGTCCATCAGTAGATAAATGGATACAGAAAATGTGGCATATATACACACAATGGAACATTATTCAGCCATTAAGAAAGGAATAAAATCTTGACATCTGCAACAACATGGATGGACCTTGAGGGCATTATGCTAAGGGAACTAAGTCAAACAGAGGAAGACAAATACCACATGATCTCACTTACAGGTGGAATATAAAATAAATAAATGGAGAAAAGAAAATAAGCTCACAGATATAGAGAACAGACTGGTGGCTGGTGGAGGTTTCAGGGTGGTTGAAATGGGTACTGGATGCCAAAACTTCTTCAGTTGTAAAATAAATAAGTCAACGGGACATAATGCACAGTATAGTGGCTATAGTTAATAATGTGTTGCATATTTGAAAGTACTAAAAGAGTAAATTTTTAAAGTTCCCATCACAAGAAAAAAAATTTACTATATATGGTGACGGATGTTAAGCAGACTTATTGAAGTAAACAGTTTGCAATGTATACAAAATACTGAAACTAATATAATGTTACATGTCAAATATGTAAATTTAAAAAAAAAATTCATCCACAGCTAGCAACATTCTACTTAATTGGTAGTAACCTTCTATAAGTTGACCTTACTCAAAATATTGAATTATAATGTTATTTTTTCTACCATATAATAAGAGAGTGGAACTTTATTGATTTTTCGCTACACATCACTTTACTCACAATATAGTAAAGAAAAGGATTATAATTTACCCTTTACAAATTATAAAACTGATGAGCAAAGACATCAACAATAATTTACCTACAGGTAAGAGGAACAAAAAAGCCTCTTAATGAAAGTGAAAGAGGAGAGTGAAAAAGTTGGCTTAAAGCTCAACATTCAGAAAACGAAGATCGTGGCATCTGGTCCTGTCACTTCATGGGAAATAGATGGGGAAACAATGGAAATAGTGTCAAACTTTATTTTGGGGGGCTCCAAAATCAGTGCAGATGGTGACTGCAGCCATGAAATTAAAAGACACTTACTCCTTGGAAGGAAAGTTATGACCAACCTAGATAGTATATTGAAAAGCAGAAACATTACTTTGCCAACAAAGGTCCGTCTAGCCAAGGCTATGGTTTTTCCAGTAGTCATGTATGGATGTGAGAGTTGGATTATGAAGAAAGCTGAGCGCCGAAGAATTGATGTTTTTGAACTGTGGTGTTGGAGAAGACTCTTGAGAGTCCCTTGGACTGGCAAGGAGATCCAACCAGTCCATCCTAAAGGAGATCAGCCCTGAGTGTTCATTGGAAGGACTGATGTTGAAGGTGAAACTCCAATACTTTGGCCATCTCATGTGAAGAGTTGACTCATTGGAAAAGACCCTGATGCTGGGAGGGATTGGGGACAGGAGGAGAAGGGGACGACAGAGGATGAGATGACTGGATGGCATCACCGACTCAATGGACATGAGTTTGAGTGAAATCTGGACAAGAGTTTGAGTGAACTCCAGGAGTTAGTGATGGACAGGGAGGCCTGGCGTGCTGCAATTCATGGGGTCGCAAAGAGTCGGACATGACTGAGCGACTGAAATGAACTGAACTGAACTGATGGACTGAATGATAAAGCCTCAAAGCCCAGGCCCCTTCTACTACAACATACTGGCTAGCACAGTTTCTGACACACAATGGATCCAGATTAAGCAAGTTTCCTTTCCTGTTTTCCTCTAAAAATACAGCTCATGGCTCCAGTTTTAGAGTCTAAAGAGAGGGCAAATTTTCACATTCACTCAGCAATGTCTTTTTCCTTCCTTGGCAGTAAAACTTTAGTAGAAAATCAGTTGAACCTAAAATTCTCAAAGTAAAAGCTTATCATAATCCAAGCAGAGTCTCTTCTTGATTCTAGAAAAATATACCATTAAAATGTACAAAAACATCAATCATTGACAAATGGTGCCATTTCAGGTTCTAAGCAGTTAAGAAATCATACCACCAAGATGACCACTTAACTGCTAAGATATTAACATTCAGGGGACTAGGAGATGTGAGAAGAAAATGAGTAAATCACAATCATATCATATGCTATTACCAAGGTGACAACTCTTGGCAATAACACTGCAGTTTTAATTTAACAAAAGACTTATCTATATAGCTTCATATGAAAATGAACAATAGCCATCAATTTTCATTGCTCTTCCCTTCCAAAAATTTGTTCCTCTTCTCAGCAGCTCTCCCAACCTGTCATGTGAGGGAAGGTTTGGCTAAGTACATGTCAATGGATGTCTGACTCTACACAAACACATTTCCACACATCTTCAAATCAAAAGCTGAGAATAAGTATTAGACTAATCAGAATCCAGATAATATGGGTTGTTGGTTGGCTCCTGATGAACATTACTTCATTCTTTCATCAGAAGGATTCAAGGAAATTATTAATAATTTAATTGTCAGTCTCTATACTAAATGTTTGGAGAAGGCAATGGCACCCCACTCGGGTACTCTTGCCTGGAAAATCCCATGGATGGAGGAGCCTGGTAGGCTGCAGTCCATGGGGTCACTAAGAGTTGGGCACGACTGAGTGAGTTCACTTTCACTTTTCACTTTCATGCATTGGAGAAGGAAATGGCAACCCACTCCGGTGTTCTTGCCTGGAGAATCTCAGGGACAGGGAAGCCTGGTGGGCTGCCATCTATGGGGTCGCACAGAGTCGGACACGACAGAAGTGACTTAGCAGCAGCATACTAAATGTTAGAGTTACAAAAACGAGACAGATCTGTTCCTTTAGGAAATCACTAATGATGGAGGAAAGCCATAATAGCATGACAAGTAGATTAAAAAATACATTATTAATATGAAGTGGTGGTTGAAAGGAAAGGTGCTAGCTAACAATATTTACTGGTAAGGAAGACCTGGTTTGATAAAACTTTTGACTTTAGAAGAAACATACACTAAATCTCTACAAATGCCTGGAAATGTGCCATGATGACTTAGATGGGAGAGTATTCCAGGGGAGTTAACCACCTTGTGCAGAATCCCAAAGATGAAATAAATTAATAAATAAAGGTGCAGTAAAGGAAGTGATAGCAGCTCAACATAGCTAAGATATAAGATGAATGTTGGGACACGGCATTAGGTGATTCTGGAAACCTAGGAACCAGATCAAAAGGCTCCTGGAAAGCCATCCTAAAGGATTTAGTCTCCACGGTCTGATAGGAAGAGCCAACAAAGGGTTTTAATAGAAATATGATTACAGTTGCATTTTGAAAGATCATTTGGTGGCAAGACATGAAAGGGATGACATCAGCGGCAAGAAGACTAGCTAGGAGACCATTGTAGATCTACGCAAAATTATGTTAGGGGTCAATAACAGAAAACAGAACTGAATATCAAAGACATGACTGAGACAAAATGAATATGATTTGGGGATACACTGAATGTGGTGATTGTGCAAGAAAGTCTCAGAAACTCTACTAGATTTCTGGCTTGGATTTCTAAGTAAATAGAGCATATCAGAGGTGAAAAACAATACCTTAATAGATGAATGTACTTTACTAGGAACTTTCTAACAGTTTTAAAATTGAGTCACATCCCAATCAGAGGTTTTACTAGTCACCTAAAGGCCAAATCTGGCCTACAGATGTGTTTTATTTGGCCTGCACCATTTTAGCTCAAGTATTCTGATTCTGATTTAGTTGGATGATTCCACATAAAAACATGAATAGCTGCCTTCCTTCCTGTATTTTTAACTGCAGAAAATTGCTTTATAATGTGTTGACTTTTGCTGTACAATAACTCAAATCAGCCACTAGTATATATACTCACATATATCCCCTCCCTCTTGAGCCTCCCTCCCACTGCCCACCCCCCAACCCCTCTAGTTCATCACAGAGGGCCAGGCTGGGCTCCCTGTGTTATACAGCAGCTTCCCATTAGCTATCCATTTTACATATGGTAGTATATATATATATATATGTCAATGCTATTTTATCAATTCATCCCACCTTCCCCTTCCCACACTGTGTACAAAAATCTGTTCTCTATGTGAGGATCTCTATTCCTGCCCTACAAATAGGTTCATCAGTACCATTTTTCTAGATTCCAAACATATGTGTTAATATATGATATGTGTTTTCTCTTTCTGACTTACTTCACTCTGTATAATGGGTTCTATGTTCATGCACTTCAGTTCAACTGACTCATATTCATTCCTTTTTATGATTGAGTAATATTCCATTGTCTATATATACCATACCTTCTTTATCCATCTATCTGTTTATGGACATAGAGGTTGCTACCATGTCATAGTGTGGAAATGAACATTGGCATACATGTGTCTTTTTGAATTATGGTTTTCTCAGGGTATATACCCAGAACTGGGATCACTGGGTCATATGGTAGTTTTATTCCTAGGTGGTTTTTTTTTGTTTCTTTGTTTGTTTTAAGGAATATCCATACTGTTCTCCATAGTGGCTGTATCAATTTACATTCCCACCAACAGTGTAAGAGGATTCCCTTTTCTCCACATCCTCTCCAGCATTTACAGTTTGTAGATTTTTTTTGATGATGTGAGCTAAGGCACAGATTTATTAGCATCTTCTTCTGAGGACAGGGCTTCCCTTGTGGCTCAGCTGGTAAAGAATCCACCTGCATTGTGGGAGTCCTGAGTTCAATCCCTGGGTTGATAGGATTCCCTGGAGAAAAGAAAAAGCACTATTTGAAGGAACTCTACTCAAAAGTCACAATTTCCCTGAGGTTGTACTCCAAGTGACATGAAAACCTACCATGATTTTCTGAAGTTTAGAAAGGGGGTTGGGCAGCACCCAGATCACACTGTACCCACTACAGTATGCTCCCTGAGCACTCCAGGAAAGTATCCCCTAAAAGGAAAAGTCCTGAAAAAGACATTTACATTCTTATATCTTCTCTTACTGGAAACACATACAAGTACATAAGTTCACCCAATTAAGACAGTCAACATTAGGCTGACAACTAAACTCTGATAATTATATAATTAATTATTAGCTATGAGTTTTAATATCACCAAACTTTGAGGCAATGTGCCAGATACTTGACAGAATTAACTTATTTAATGTTCTCAATAGCCTTTAAAACAGGCATTTTATCCCCATCTTAAAGATGAGAGGTTTCCCAGGTGGCACTAGTGGTAAAGAACCCATCTGCCAAGGCAGGAGACGTAAGAGTCATGAGCTCGATTCCTGGGTCGGGAAGATCCCCTGGAGAAGGGCATGGCAACCCACTCCAGAATTCTGGCCTGGAGAATCCCATGGACAGAGGAGCCTGGAGGGCTACAGTCCATAGAATCGCAAAAAGTCAGCCATGACTGAAGCAACTTAGCATGCACACAAAGATGAGAGACCAACTCAAAAGAACTAGGTAACTTGCCTGAGGTCATAGAGCTGTAAACGGAAGAGTCTGGAGGCAAACTCAGTGGGCCAGACTCCAAACCTTTAGCAGTCGACATTGTTCTAGGCTGGCTTATGGTCTGGTCTACTCAAAAGCAGTGGTGGGTGTGTTTTTTAGGTCAACCCCAAGATATAAACTTAACTCACAAGATTTTTAAAAATAGAATTGCACTAAAAATTTAGTTGAAATATAACCACACCACATATTAATTACACACAATTCAGTGATAGTTGTCTTGAGTGACAGGGGTACACAGTGCATGGGCACTTAACGGGTCCCAAGAGGGGAAACGTGAAACAGTGGGAGAAGAGTTGGACCCAGGGAATGAGGATGAAGAGTTTTGATGAAAGGAGAAAGGCAGCCCCAAACCTCTTAAAAGGATATCCCCGAGGGAAGAGAATTCACCCTGAAGTAGTGAAAGAGCCTGGGGTCCACATCACTTCCCTGGTATACTCATCACCCCTGGGGATACCACTAAAAATGTCTGATCCAGCGTGAAGGGCTTTGTCCTCAGTTGATCAGAAAATCCTCAAGTAGAGCTAGGAAACTACAGGAAATGGTAAAGACGGTTCAAAACTGAGATGCTGATGAAGGAATTAAAATGCTCATGGACAGACTGAGCCAGCCTTCACCATGAGATCAGCACTGCTTGAGGATGCTATGGCTTCAACATAAAAGGGCATCATTGGTGACACAAGGTCATACTTGAAGGACTTTTGGAACTGTATATCAGTGATTATTCTGGTTTTATAGAGGTTCACAGCCCAAGATAATTTTTTATACTATTGTTATTATCTGCTACCTTTTGAATAATCTCCCCTAGTTTATGTGGGCAGAAAATTGCAAAGAATACACAATGTGGTACACAGAGTCTTGTGCAAAGCTATGTCAGTAATCTTGAAGATAAGGATGCTATTTTATTTCTAAACTCAGATTTTAACATTTATCACATTCATCACTATTAGAATGACCTCTGCTAAATTTTTACACCATTTCTTTCTGAGTCTATATCTTCAGTGGTGTTGAATCTTACATACAATATATTGGCCATCTATTCACATTGTTGTTCAAGTCACTGATTAAAATGGCCACCTACTTAAAAATCAGGGAAACAGTTTTTCAGCACACCAGCTAACCACCCTGCAAACCCATGAGTTAGCAACCCATGAGTCAACAAGGTTCAGATGCCTTTCATCATAAGAACAGAGCCTGCCACCATTCCCCTGAGGGCCTCAGCCACCTCATACATTTCCAGCAATGTGGCTAGAGTCATTAAGTGCCAAAAGCTTCTGAGAAGGGGCTTCCCAGGTGGCTCAATGGTAACGAATTCACTTGCCAGTGCAGAAGACATAGGAGATGTGAATTCAATCCCTGGGACAGGAGGAGCCCCTGGAGCAGGAAATGGCAACCTACTCCGATATTCTTGCCTGGAAAATTCCATGGACAGAGGAGCCTGGCAGACCACACCCCATGGGGTCACAAAATGTTGACATAACTGAGCGCACACACACACACAAATAGAGGAGAAATTAAGAGGAGTGAATGCTTTAAAAAAAATGGATTTTTTTTGTCCTTTTATTATGCTTCAGAGAGTGTTTAACATAGGGAAGCATTTCCCTTACTATCTTCCTAACTAACAATGCATTCTTCTTCAGAACAAGAATTCCAAAGTAAAACAACATTCGGGAAATCCTGGTTAGACAGGGGTCTTAGGTGCAGCACCTCAGAGTCAGACCCTTTCATAGTCTACTGCACATGGTGCCTCCAAGAGAACAGTGTGTGCCTTCCTTAATGGTCCCTGACACTGTAGCTTAACTGGTGGCTCAGACAATGCAGGAGACCTGGGTTCAGTTCCTGGGTCAGGAAAATCCCCTGAAGCAGGGAATGGCAACCCACTTCATTATTATTGCCTTGGAAATCCCAAGGCAAGAGGAGCCTGGTGGGATCCATAGGGTTGTAAAGTCCATGGCCTCAGAGGAAGTCACAGAAAGCATATAAGTGATGGCATTTCAGGCAGACCTTACAGTATATACAGGAGAACTTGTTGGACAGAGAACATACACAGCAGAAAAAAATAGCACAGGCAATGACGTGAGATTAAGAGTGAGGGTATGATCAAGAATAGTTTTAACATTCAAAAGGACAATCCCATAAGAGACAGAGGTAGGAGAACAAGCTAAAAAAGTGGATTCTTATCCAATTTCAAGGAGGCTTGAGGGTCCAAATTTCAAATAATTTGAAATTACTCTATAGGCAAAAGAGAGACACCATGAGCTTTAAAGCAGGAAAATGACATGATAAGGTTTGTTTATAGGAAGACGAACTAGGCAGCAATATAGAAAGGGTAGCAAGGAGATATTCAGGTGGCAGAGAAAGACTGATTGCAAAGCTGCTGTAAAGGTCAGGATGCAAGCTGACCAGGGTCAAAATAAAACTATCAGTGCTGAAGACAGAGGAGGGCTGGGTCTAGAAGAAAAGTCTGAGGTAGGACTAACAGGATAGGATGTGGTGGTTATCTCAGGATGAAGGTTTAAAAAAAGGTGAGAAATGAAGAATGACGATAGAAGCTCATAGACTGATCATGATGATTGATATTGCCTATATAACAAAAGACAGCAGGAGAAAAGATACTTCTCATTATATGTTGTAAGGAATCAGTTTGAACCTCTTAGGTTTGAGATAACAGGGACATCTAAGTACCAAGTGGAGAATGAATCATTAGGCAGTGAGAAATAATGGTCTAGAAAAATGAAGTGCAAGGCTGAATGTGTCCCCAAAGAGTTAGTGGTGTTTTTATAGCAGTAAAAACACTATATATGGCCTATGTCTAATATTCCAGGGTAATAACAATGATAAAAGAGAGAAAAATACACCCTCCTTCCAACTCAGGATGATATAACTAAATTTTCCCACCTACAATGTCCTCTCTGTCCCATTTACCACAGTACTTCAAAGTGAAAAAAGTGAAAGTCACTCAGTCATTGTCTGACTCTTTGTGACCCCACGGACTGCAGCCTGCCAGGCTCCTCTGTCCATGGAATTCTCCAGGCAAGAGTACTGGAGTAGGGTGCCGTTTCCTTCTCCAGGGAAGCTTTCCAAACCAGGGACTGAACCTAGGTCTTCTGCATTGCAGGCAGATTCTTTACTGTTTGAGCCACTAGGGAAAGAGAGAGAAATTGAAAGTGAAAGTGAAAGTCGCTCAGTCATCTCCAACTCTTTGCAATCCCATGGACTATATACTCCAAGGAATTCTCCAGGCCAGAATACTGGAGTAGGCAGCCTTTCCCTTCTCCAGGGGATCTTCCCAGCCCAGGGATCAAACTGGGGTCTCCTGCATGGCAGGCGGATTACCAACTGAGCCATCAGGGTGGCCCTGAGAGAAATAGACCCTCCTCCCAACTCAGGAGGAAAGGACTAAATTTTTCCTTCCACAATGTCCTTTCTGTCCTATTCACCACAGTGCTTCAAAACTACTATTCAGTCCAGTTCAGTTCCATCGCTCAGTTGTGTCCAACTCTTTGCGACCCCATGAATTGCAGCACGCCAGGCCTCCCTGTCCATCACCAACTCCTGGAGTTCACTCAGACTCACGTCCATTGAGTCCGTGATGCCATCCAACCATCTCATCCTGTCGTCCCCTTCTCCTCCTGCCCCCAATCCCTCCCAGCATCAGAGTCTTTTCCAATGAGTCAACTCTTCNTGTTTTTATGTTCAGTTCAGTCGCTCAGTCGTGTGTGACTCTTTGCGAACACTGCCTGTACATCACCATCTCTTGGAGTTCAATCAGACTCACGTCCATGAAGTCTGTGATGCCATCAAGCCATCTCATCCTCAGTCGCCCCCTTCTCCTCCTGCCCCTAATTCCTCCCAGCATCAGAGTCTTTTCCAGTGAGTCATCTCTTCTCACGAGGTGGCCAAAGTACTGGGGTTTCAGCTTCAGCATCATTCCTTCCAAAGAACACCCAGGACTGATCTCATTTAGAATGGACTGGTTGGATCTCCTTGCAGTCCAAGGGACTCTCAAGAGTCTTCTCCAACACCACAGTTCAAAAGCATCAATTCTTCCATGCTCGGCTTTCTTCACAGTCCAACTCTCACATCCATACATGACCACTGAAAAAACCATAGCCTTGACTAGATGGACCTTAGTCGGCAAAGTAATGTCTCTGCTTTTGAATATGCTATCTAGGTTGGTCATAATTTTTCTTCCAAGGAGTAAGCGTCTTCTAATTTCATGGCTGCAGTCACCATCTGCAGTGATTTTGGAGCCCAAAAATATAAAATCTGACACTGTTTCCACTGTTTCCCCATCTATTTCCCATGAAGTGAATGACTCACTAATCTCATAGGCAGGTTTCTTCAATACTCAGAGATGGGATTCATGGTAACCAACCAGGTCACATTGAATCCTAGCTAGGCATACTCTTTGACACTCTTGACCTCTCTTGGACCTCTTCCACATGCATATTCTTTTATTCTCAGTTCAAGGATCACTACTCTCCAGCAAATTACATCAAGCATTTGTTAAGTCACAATGGCAGACACAAGGATGTATAAGGGATGTTAGATGTATACAAGGAACATGTGATTTCCAAAGAAATCTTTCTGTAAAAATGNGGACCTCTTCCACATGCATATTCTTTTATTCTCAGTTCAAGGATCACTACTCTCCAGCAAATTACATCAAGCATTTGTTAAGTCACAATGGCAGACACAAGGATGTATAAGGGATGTTAGATGTATACAAGGAACATGTGATTTCCAAAGAAATCTTTCTGTAAAAATGTCTTGTAGATGGCACTAGTACTAACCTAAATCTGGAAGTTGTGAATATTAGCAGAAATGAGTACTTAAACAAGCTATGAGGGGCTTCTCTGGTGGTCCAGTGGTTAAGAGTCCACCGGCCAATGCAAGGGACATTCAATCTCTGGTTTGGGAAGATTCCCACATACCATGAGGCAACTAAGCCCAAATATATATTTCACCATATGAATTAGACCATCTCATAAAGGATAAGTCCTCCTAAGTATGAAGTTTTAGCTGCTATAAAATGGCCACTCTCCTGACCTTCAGCAACCTGCCAACTCCTTCAGGCCATATCCTGCCAACTCCTTTAGCACCCTGTCAACTCCTTTGGCAAACTATGTAAGAAAAAATGTATACAACTATTCCTACTTAATATTACCCAAGATGGAAATCTAGGAATGTGCTCTAAAGCATAATACCACTGGAAGCTTGGCTTTTATTTTTTTCTTTATTTTAGGCTCCCTGTTAGCATGACATTTTGTATAGAGAGCAAACTGATGACAGAAATGAGCCTTTCTGGAGATTACCCTCTACTCTCCTTGCAGAGCTGTACTACACAGCCCTAAGACATGCGAGGCCAAAAGAGAGCCAGCATCTCTGCTGTCTTCAGAGTGTGTGTTTGTGCTCAGTTGCTGACTCTTCTGTGACCCCGTGGAGTTTTCCAGGCAAGAATACTGGAGTGGGTTGCCATTTCCTTCTCCAGGGGATCTTCCTGATCCAGAGATCAAACTGACATCTCTTGTGTCTTCTGTATTGGCAGGTGGATTCTTTACCATTGTGCTACCTGGGAAGCCCTGTCTTCCAGGGCTTTATCTAAATATCATACAGCTCTTACTGTGGATCAGATGAGTCAAACTGCCTCCTGCACTGTTGAATCCAAAGATGCAAGAAACTCTTGTGTCCCCCTAAAACCTTCAGTTCAGTTCAATCGCTCAGTCGTGTCCGACTCTTTGCGACCCCATGAATTGCAGCACGTCAGGCCTCCCTGTCCATCACCAACTCCCGGAGTTCACTCAAACTCACGTCCATCGAGTCA
>SJYX01000247.1:0-18347 GCA_006410675.1 Oreotragus oreotragus | reverse complement strand
AATGTCTCTGCTTTTGAATATACTATCTAGGTTGGTCATAACTTTTCTTCCAAGGAGTAAGCGTCTTTTAATTTTATGGCTTCAGTCACCATCTGCAGTGATTTTGGAGCCCAGAAAAATAGAGTCCGACACTGTTTCCACTGTTTCCCCATCTATTTCCCATGAAGTGATGGGACCGGATGCCATGATCTTCGTTTTCTGAATGTTGAGCTTTAAGCCAACTTTTTCGCTCTCCTCTTTCACTTTCATCAAGAGGCTTTTTAGCTCCTCTTTCTGCCATAATTTTATTAATATTAATTACACAGTAAGACAATTTTAAAAGGCTATGATAGTGTGTGATTAATGTTAAAATTATGGATAAGAGATAAAATTATATCTCTCTCTTAAGTAATTCAGGAAAGATTTCCTACAGAATATGAAAGGTAAGGTTCAAAAATGAATAGCAGTTTGCCAAGCAGATAACAACAAAAGATAGTCTAAAATATACATATGAAATAGTATGATATATTCAGAAATGTTTATGAAGTTAATTACTGGTTGAGCACAAAGAAGAATAGGGAGTAAACAGATGTGGTTGTAGAGTGGCCATGGTCCAGATTATGAGGAACCCTGAATATCATGCTAGAAAGAGCTTGTATTTCTTTCCAAGGTTAAATACTAGTTGAGTGAAAGCTGCATTTATGAATGGCCACTAAGGTTTCAGACAGTAAAGAATCCACCTGCAATGCAGGAAACCCAGGTTTGATCCCTAGATCAGGAAGATCCTCTGGAGAAGGGCATGGCAACCAACTCCAGTATCCTTTCCTGGGGAATTCCATGGACAGAGGAGACTGGTGGGCTACACTGCATGGGGTCACAAAGAGTTGGACATGACTGAGCAGCTTAGCACACACACATGCACACACTAAGGTCTCATAAACAGACTTAAGTAAAGAGATGAAAGAGCCTCTGCAGTCATTATCCATTCCAAGAGGTAATAATATCATGGGTGGCACCTTGACTGGAATCTTAAATAATAAAAAAGTTCAAAAAAGACAGTTTGACTAGATGATCTTCGAGGTTCTTTCTAAAGATCTGATTTCATGATTTATCAACATTTGGTCTCTGATGTCCCTGCACACACTCCACTCAAATTCAATTAAAGTTGATAATTCATAGTCAACACATTATGCTTCATACCTTGTTGAACAGCAAAGAGGTCTCTGGCAGGTGGGGTTGATACTAGCCCAGATTTGGGAATTGCTAATGCAATCTCAGGTGGGTGGGTAAGGAAGTGACAAGGTGGAGATGGAGGTGGAACTGGACTTGTGTGGGAATGAATTAGGACATCTCAAAGAGAGCAGCTCCTCCCTAAGATGGACCATTATTCCTTCTATAAAACGCCACTATCCCCACTAGCAGCACCCTGTAAGCTACTTCAGCCTCCATCCTACTTGTTCCTCTGGTGAACCAGGTAAGTGAGGAGCATTTAGGGGTATAAATTATGAGAACCCATGACGTGCTCTAAGGCAAACAGGCTCTGGGTACCAGGCTCCTTTTTAATATACATACTTGGGGGACCTTTGGTATAAGTTTAACTTTGTTGAGGAAGAAAGTGAAGACTGAGATGAGTAGTACATCCTTCTTTGGGGGTCATTTCCTTAAAGATCACAAGGCTCGTTATCCACCAGGAAAGTTGCCGCCTTTGAGATTTTTCTCTCTGCTGTAAAGCCTGAGAGTCATGCTCATCATCCACAGTCACACTCAACTCTTTGCTACACCATAGACTGTAGCCTGTCAGGCTCCTCTGTCCATGGGATTCTCTAGGCAAGAATACTGGAGTGGATTGCCATTTCCGCCTCCAGGGGATCTTTCTGACCCAGGGATTGCACTCACATCTCCTGGGTCTCCTGCATTGGCAGGAGGNATAGACTGTAGCCTGTCAGGCTCCTCTGTCCATGGGATTCTCTAGGCAAGAATACTGGAGTGGATTGCCATTTCCGCCTCCAGGGGATCTTTCTGACCCAGGGATTGCACTCACATCTCCTGGGTCTCCTGCATTGGCAGGAGGATTCTTTACCACTCACTGGACCACTTGGGAAGCCTGAAGCCTGAGGGTCAGTCCTGCTTAAAGAATAAAAACAGAAGCTGAGCCTCATAGCCAATAGCCCCTAGCTCCATATTGCCTAGGCTTGTGGTTGGCTTTGCCTGTTTTGTCTACTTCCTCTGGCCTAGAGTCTTGAGCATCCAAGTGAGTCCTGGTGCCTCTCAGCTAGAGTCAGGCACAAACAAAGATGATGGAGCTGTCCCGCCCTAGAGTGAGGGTTTGGATCTAGAGAGAACTGAGGAAGTGGATAGACTAGAGCACCTAGGATTCCTATAGCTCCGCAACAAAGCTCTTAAAACTATCCCTAGTAGAAGCAGGGAGCCTGAAACAGAAAGTGATTGCTCCTGCATTTACTCAGGCATAGAAAGAAGAGACACTGTTCCTAACTACATCACTTTCTTGCTACTTGGGTTGAACCAGTCATTCAACTCTGGATTGGTTCTTGATTGTGACAGGATGAAATTAATTATGGCTGACTAATGCTGCACAATTATTACAAATGACCCTACTTATCTATTTAAACATGAGAAAAGGATAATAGTAGGTGGATCTCTGTCCTTATTTTCCCTCTAGGTTAATTTGAATTTACAAAAGGATGTCAAAACTCCTACAAAGCATTGTTACTGTCATCGATATTTTCTACCAATATGCCAACCAGGATGGGGAGTGTGACATGTTGAACAAGGCAGAACTGAAAGAACTTTTGGAAAATGAGTTCGGTCAAATTCTGAAGGTAAGAACTCCGTGTCAGGACTGAACACAGCTGCAATTCTTTTCATCACCCCTTCCTACCCTTTTGTCATAGATGTCAAACTCATAGAGGACTTTTCCTACTTAGTGATAAAGAACAGAGTTTAGCACAGGCTTGCAGTAAGGTCAAAAGTTGATCCATAATTTTTCCATAACATGTCCAAAGGAAGTGATCCTACTAAATGATAGGGGAAAAAACAATGGATTAAATAATGTCCTGTGTGAGTAATTCTTCTGGAAAGAAACTGAGCTGGTTCTCAGAAAAACTGCAAAATAGATGAAATGTATCTTCTTCCCTTTCTTTGCCTTTCTTCAGATATCCTGACCACTGTCCATTTCTCAGATTCTGGCATAATAATGCTTCTGAGTTCAGGAAATTAGCATGTTACTCCTAAATCATAAAATAAAGTAACTACCACCCTCTAATGTTAGCTAAGGAGTAAATATTTGTAAACTTAGATCTAGCTCTTGATCTTCAATTCATTAAATCAAGCTGTGTACTGAATAGTTTTATTTGGATTCCTGTGGAGGTCTTAAATTCGATACCAGATGCAAAACTCATCATCTGCCCCTCTAAACGCCTTACTCCTCTTCAACCAAGGCATAATCTGGTGCCATTCTTGGTTTTCTCTCTCAGCAGGATCCTCTGCCCTCCAACCCCATAAAATTCACCAACAGCCTCTCAACAGCTCATTTCTCTCCATCACTACTACTAGTCCTTGGGTTCAGACCACCTTCTACTTCCAAGCTCAATATTATATGCAAATCGAATCATTTCACAACTCAACTCAAAATCCTTCACAGTTCCCAGCTCTAAAATTCCAAATTTCCTTAACACAACTCAAAATGCATGATCTAGTCCTGATTTATCTCTCCAGCCATATCTCTTGACTATTGAGACTCCACATTTAGCAATCCCGAATCTCTCAGTTCCTTATATGAGCCATGCTTCCTTTCAACTCCAGCTCTCTGTTCATATTGTTCCCTCTGTTTGCAACAACCTTTCTCCCCTCCCCTTTCCCCACCTCTTTATTTGACTAATCTAACCCATCATTCAAAAGACATCACTTCCTCTCATTAACCATCCTTGAACCCCCAGTGGTTGTTATTATTTATAAATTAGCTAATCATATTCACTTGACTCATTCCTTTAAAAATAATTCCCTGTTCCTTGTCATTCCCAGTTGCATCCTCCTCTAGGTCTTCATTGCATATTCCTTTCTCTCTTTCTGCCAAGAATAGGGCAGTCCAGCCTAAAGGACTATGAGATTGAGCTCCACTTAATTAAGCTACGCACACACATTTCTACAGTCTTCCTTCACTTGGTTAGCTCAGTGTGTGCTGCACACTCACAGAGCTTCCCTTTGTACTTTGTTCCTATACAGAATCCAGATGATCCAGACACTGTAGATATCATCATGCAAAATCTAGATCAAGACCATAACAAGAAAGTAGAATTTACTGAGTACCTTCTGATGATATTCAAGCTGGCTCGGGCCTGTAATAGAATCGTCAGCAAAGACTACTGCCAAGCTTCAGGGTCAAAGCAAAGAGATCACAGTCACCAGGACCAAGAGGAACAGAGTGAAACAGAAGAGGAGGATGAAGGGCAAAAGTCATCTTCCAGTAACTTAAGTTGGAGTGAAGGAGAGAATGATTCCCATTCCAGGGGCTCGGGAGGTAGCATTAGACACAGGTCTAGGTCCAGCTCCAGAATAACTGGGCATCATGGAGGCTTGTCTAGTTCTGGGGACAGGCAAAGCTCTAGGGAAAGAAGGAGGGAGTCAAATTCAGGCCACTCCAAGGGCAGCAAGAAAAACAAGCATGGCTCTCATCAGCACAGAAGGTCTAGGAGTGAAGAAGTTGGTTATACTCATTCAAGCAACCACAGAACAAGATCAAACTCAGGAAATTGGTCAGGCACTTATGGAGAAGAAGGGCATGTGAGCCACTCAGAGGATCAGTCTTTCAGTTCTGATCAAAACTGGTCTGACTCAAATGAATCTCTGGGGAATAGACAACATAAGAAAAAACCAAGCCAGTCACCTAGTAAGGAACATCATGGATTCATCTCGGGGAGTTGTGGAGGACAAGACCACTGGTCAAATGCAAATGAGCCTGCTGGTTATGGTCATGGCTATGGCTCAGGCCAGCCCTCTCAGCAGAGATGGCATGAGTCAAATGAAGGATATCAATCAGGAAATTGTGAAGAACAAGGAAACTGTTCTACTTCTAGTTCAAGTGAGGTATCTAGTTATGACCAACACAGGTCAGGCTCAGGACAGCCATCTAGCAGTATCCAACATGGGTCTGGGTCAGGTCAATCCTCTGGCTATGGACAACATAGATCTAGCTCAGGTCAGTCTTCTGGCTTTAGTCACCACGGAACTGGCATAGGTCAATCCTCTAGCTATGAACAGCATAGTTCTACTTCTAGACAGTCACCGAACTGTAGCCAACATGGACCTAGCTTAAGTCACTCTACTAGCTGTGGTCAATATGGATCTGGGTCAGGTCGGTCATCCACCTGTGGCCAGCAGAGTTCTGGATCAAGTCAATCTCTTAATCATGGTCAGCATAGGTCTGAATCAAGTCAGACATCTAGCTATGGCCAACAAAGGACTGGCTCCGGTCAGTCTTCTGTCTGCAGACAACACAGGTCTGGCTCAGGAGAGTCTTCTGGATTTAATCAGCATAGAACTGGCTTAGGTCAATCCTCTAGCTATGAACAACATGGTTCTACCTCAGAACAGTCACAAAGCTGTGGCCAACATGGATCTAACTTAGGTCAGTCCTCCAGCTATGGTCAACATGGCTCAAGTCAGTATTCTGGTCACAGTCAACACAGGTCTGGCTCAAGTCATTCTGGCCACAGCCGACATGGATCTGGCTCAGGTCAGACTTCCAGCTTTGGTCAGCGTGGTTCTAGCTCGAGAGAGTCATCTGGCTTTGGTCAACATGGATCTGGCTTAGGCCAATCCTCTAGCTTTGGGCAACATGGTTCTACTTCAGGACAGTCATCAGGCTGTGGCCAGCAGGGATCTAACTTAGGTCAGTCCTCCAGCTATAGTCAACATGGCTCAAGTCAATCTTACAACCACAGCAGACACAGATCTGGCTCAAGTCAGTCTTCTGGCAACAGCCGACATGGATCTGGCTCAGGTCAGTCTTCCAGCTTTGGTCAGCGTGGTTCTAGCTCGAGAGAGTCATCTGGCTTTGGTCAACATGGATCTGGCTTGGGTCAGTCCTCTAGCTATGGGCAACATGGTTCTACTTCAGGACAGTCATCAGGCTGTGGCCAGCAGAGATCTAACTTAGGTCAGTCCTCCAGCTATGGTCAACGGGGTTCAAGTCAATCTTACAGACACAGTCGACAGAGATCTAGCTCTAGTCAGTCTTCTGGCCACAGCCGACATGGATCTGGCTCAGGTCAGACTTCCAGCTTTGGTCAGCGTGGTTCTAGCTCGAGAGAGTCATCTGGCTTTGGTCAACATGGCTCTGGCTTAGGCCAGTCCTCTAGCTATGAACAACATGGTTCTACTTCAGGACAGTCATCAGGCTGTGGCCAGCAGAGATCTAACTTAGGTCAATCCTCCAGCTATGGTCAACGGGGCTCAAGTCAATCTTACAGCCACAGCCAACATGGATCTGGCTCAGGTCAGTCTTCTAGCTGTGGTCAGCGTGGTTCTAGCTCAAGACAGTCATCTGGCTTTAGTCAACATGGATCTGGCTTGGGTCAGTCCTCTAGCTATGGGCAACATAGTTCTATTTCAGGACAGTCATCAGGCTGTGGCCAGCAGAGATCTAACTTAGGTCAGTCCTCCAGCTATGGTCAACGGGGCTCAAGTCAATATGGCTCAAATCAATCTTCTCACAATAGCCGACACAGATCTAGCTCAAGTCGGTCTTCTGGCCACAGCCAACACGGATCTGGCTCAGGTCAGACTTCTAGCTGTGGTCAGCATGGTTCTAGCTCAAGAGAGTCATCTGGCTTTGGTCAACATGGATCTGGCTTAGGTCAATCCTCTAGCTATGGACAACATGGTTCTACTTCAGGACAGTCATCAGGCTGCAGCCAACAAGGATCTAACTTAGGTCAGTCCTCCAGCTATGGTCAGCGTGGCTCAAGTCAGTATGGCTCAAGTCAGTTTTCTGGCTGCAGACAACATGGATCTGTCTCAAGTCAGTCTTCTAGCTGTGGTCAGCATGGTTCTAGCTCAAGACAGTCATCTGGCTTTGGTCAACATGGATCTGGCTTAGGTCAGTCCTCTACATATGGACACCATGGGTCTACTCCAGGACAGTCATCAAGCTGTAGTCAACATATATCTGGATCAGGTCAGTCTTCTAGCTATGGCCAATGTGGCTCTGGATTAGGCCAATCTTCTCACTATAGTCAACAGAGGTCTGGATTAGGCCAGTCTTCTGGCCACATCCAGTGTGGTGCTGGCTCAAGTCAGTCCTCTAGCCACAGCCAATCTGGGTCTGGATGGAGTCAGTCTTCTAGCTCTGGCCAATCCAGATCTGGCTCAGGTCATTGTTCTACCCAGAGTCAACATGGATCAGGCTTGGGTCAGTGTTCTACTTCTGCACAACACGGGCCTGGCTCATGCCACTCATCTAGCTCTGGACAGTGTGATTCTGGATCTGGTCAGTGTTCTAGCTATGAGCAATATGAATTACAAGGGGGATGTAGGTCACGTTCATGTGGAACTCATGGTGGGTATAGTAGACCCCAAATAGGCTCCACTCCCAATCAATCAAGAAGAAACAGCCAGGAATGGTCAGGATGCAGTCAAAAAGAAAGAAGTAGGAGTTGTAGCCCAACAAGTAGCAAGTCTGATGGATATGAGAGTATTTGTGGACAATCAGAAACATGCAGGCAACAAAGCCAAGGATGCAGCCAAGGTCAAACGGAATCTGGCTACAGCTATTCAAATTGTAATGAAGGGCAACCAGGAGGTAGTTATAGACAAGAGGAAAGCTCCTCAAGTTGTGGCTTTAGACAGTTTACACCATGCTACGGAGAATCTAGATCTAACACTAGCAATACATTGTTAATTTGCAAGGAGAATAACAGACAAGGTGGCTATTATTACCAGAGAGAAGGAGGTCACTATGGAGGGAGAGATACAAACTCAAGTTTCTACAAGTTACGGAGCAGCACTCCACTCTATGAGTATGTCCAAGAGCAGAGGTGCTAATTCAAGTGATGAACAGTAAATAGAAGTGAAGTTAACTCAAGTAGTAGTTTAAAAAATATGAAACTTACATACAAGCAATTCATTACAAAACTTCTTTCTAAAAGTAGATACATCTATTTCTGTCTTTTCCTTTTAAACATGTAACTGTACTTAATTCCTTGTTATTGTGTTCCTTCCAAAGAATGTAGGGTATGGGGACTACTTTGTTAGGAAATACAGAGTTGAATAAATGATGTATGAAAATAAATTCAGAAGATAATGCAAAACATTTAAGGAGCTTGGGGTTTAGTTGAGGTGTCTTTTTGACAGATCCTTACTCATCATATGATGCCAAAACTAATCTTTCATCTCTAAAGAGCAAAAAATTATGTGTTACCAGTTCTGGAGCCAAAGCTTCGCTTATAGCAACATGGACCATAATTTTCTGTATGCTCCACAATGGATGGTGGCAGAAAAGACCCTAAAAGCAAAGATGTAGCATCAATAGCATCTTTGCTTATCAAAACCACCAAGCTCCTTTTCTTAGCTGCATTTTTAATGAATAAACTAACAAGAGGCATCAAAAATTGGCACCAGGTGCTTCTCCCTAACCTGTGAGTGAGAGCATTTTTTTTCTTAAAGGGCAGGGATGAATCATTTCAGGACTGAAGGATCTAAATGTTAGCTCTGACTTGGTTTCAGCAACAAAAATTTTGACTCCTACTACTAAGAATTTCCCCCAGGTCAAAAAAAAAAAAAAAAATTAGAAGAGCAAAAGCATGAAAACACAATGACTCCAAACTACCTCTATAGTTCACTGGCCTTCCTCAGAGGAAAACATCATTTATACAGCAATGGAACAAAATACTGTCAGCAACTACTTTACAGTTTCTTAGTTTGACTGTCGTATATTTGTTTCAAGTCTCTGGATTCAAATAACCGACTGCATTAAAATTGACAATAAATAATGATGATGAAATACTGAGGTTTGTCTCATCTCTGCTTCAGTTAACTCTCACACACAGGTGGTCACACTAGAAACTAACTTCAGTTCAGTCCAGTCGCTCAGTCGTGTCCGACTCTTTGCAACCCCATGAATCGCAGCACGCCAGGCCTCCCTGTCCATCACCAACTCATGTCCAGTTTACTCAAACTCATGTCCATTGAGTCGGTGATGTCATCCAACATCTCATCTTCTGTCATCCCCTTATCCTCCTGCCTTCAATCTTTCCCAGCATCATGGTCTTTTCAAATGAGTCAGTTCTTCCTCTAATTTGATATTTATAAGTTCTTTGTATGGTGATAGTTCTTTGTATGGTGGGGAAAAACAGGAAAACTTATAAAAGGAAAGTTCACCAAAATAGAAATTTTAACAGCCAAGTGGCATTTTTAAAACAATGCTCAGAGAAACATAAAATTAAGATATAATGAAATATCATTTCATACCAATCAGATTACAAAAAAATTATTCTGGCATAGAACATTGGAGAGGACACTAAGCAATGAAGATCTACATTGGTAACCACTTAGGAAGCAATTTGGCGATGACATGAGGGTCAGAAAATGTTGCAAATAACTTAAAAGTTCAAGAGAAGAATAGATAAATCAATTGTGACATATCCATACACTAGAATGCTATACAACAGTTAAAAGTAATGAGATATACCTGAGGCAGGGGTGGAGGGAGTACAGAATACAACACCAAAAATTATGCTACATTGGCATATGGATTATTCTGAGCTGAAGGTAATCAAGGCCTAGCAAGTCATCTGGCTTTGGTCAACATGGATCTGGCTTAGGTCAGTCCTCTACATATGGACACCATGGGTCTACTCCAGGACAGTCATCAAGCTGTAGTCAACATATATCTGGATCAGGTCAGTCTTCTAGCTATGGCCAATGTGGCTCTGGATTAGGCCAATCTTCTCACTATAGTCAACAGAGGTCTGGATTAGGCCAGTCTTCTGGCCACATCCAGTGTGGTGCTGGCTCAAGTCAGTCCTCTAGCCACAGCCAATCTGGGTCTGGATGGAGTCAGTCTTCTAGCTCTGGCCAATCCAGATCTGGCTCAGGTCATTGTTCTACCCAGAGTCAACATGGATCAGGCTTGGGTCAGTGTTCTACTTCTGCACAACACGGGCCTGGCTCATGCCACTCATCTAGCTCTGGACAGTGTGATTCTGGATCTGGTCAGTGTTCTAGCTATGAGCAATATGAATTACAAGGGGGATGTAGGTCACGTTCATGTGGAACTCATGGTGGGTATAGTAGACCCCAAATAGGCTCCACTCCCAATCAATCAAGAAGAAACAGCCAGGAATGGTCAGGATGCAGTCAAAAAGAAAGAAGTAGGAGTTGTAGCCCAACAAGTAGCAAGTCTGATGGATATGAGAGTATTTGTGGACAATCAGAAACATGCAAGCAACAAAGCCAAGGATGCAGCCAAGGTCAAACGGAATCTGGCTACAGCTATTCAAATTGTAATGAAGGGCAACCAGGAGGTAGTTATAGACAAGAGGAAAGCTCCTCAAGTTGTGGCTTTAGACAGTTTACACCATGCTACGGAGAATCTAGATCTAACACTAGCAATACATTGTTAATTTGCAAGGAGAATAACAGACAAGGTGGCTATTATTACCAGAGAGAAGGAGGTCACTATGGAGAGAGAGATACAAACTCAAGTTTCTACAAGTTACGGAGCAGCACTCCACTCTATGAGTATGTCCAAGAGCAGAGGTGCTAATTCAAGTGATGAACAGTAAATAGAAGTGAAGTTAACTCAAGTAGTAGTTTAAAAAATATGAAACTTACATACAAGCAATTCATTACAAAACTTCTTTCTAAAAGTAGATACATCTATTTCTGTCTTTTCCTTTTAAACATGTAACTGTACTTAATTCCTTGTTATTGTGTTCCTTCCAAAGAATGTAGGGTATGGGGACTACTTTGTTAGGAAATACAGAGTTGAATAAATGATGTATGAAAATAAATTCAGAAGAATAATGCAAAACATTTAAGGAGCTTGGGGTTTAGTTGAGGTGTCTTTCTGACAGATCCTTACTCATCATATGATGCCAAAACTAATCTTTCATCTCTAAAGAGCAAAAAATTATGTGTTACCAGTTCTGGAGCCAAAGCTTCGCTTATAGCAACATGGACCATAATTTTCTGTATGCTCCACAATGGATGGTGGCAGAAAAGACCCTAAAACCAAAGATGTAGCATCAATAGCATCTTTGCTTATCAAAACCACCAAGCTCCTTTTCTTAGCTGCATTTTTAATGAATAAACTAACAAGAGGCATCAAAAATTGGCACCAGGTGCTTCTCCCTAACCTGTGAGTGAGAGCATTTTTTTTCTTAAAGGGCAGGGATGAATCATTTCAGGACTGAAGGATCTAAATGTTAGCTCTGACTTGGTTTCAGCAACAAAGATTTTGACTCCTACTACTAAGAATTTCCCCCAGGTCACAAAAAAAAAAAAAAATTAGAAGAGCAAAAGCATGAAAACACAATGACTCCAAACTACCTCTATAGTTCACTGGCCTTCCTCAGAGGAAAACATCATTTATACAGCAATGGAACAAAATACTGTCAGCAACTACTTTACAGTTTCTTAGTTTGACTGTCGTATATTTGTTTCAAGTCTCTGGATTCAAATAACCGACTGCATTAAAATTGACAATAAATAATGATGATGAAATACTGAGGTTTGTCTCATCTCTGCTTCAGTTAACTCTCACACACAGGTGGTCACACTAGAAACTAACTTCAGTTCAGTTCAGTCGCTCAGTCGTGTCCAACTCTTTGCAACCCCATGAATCGCAGCACGCCAGGCCTCCCTGTCCATCACCAACTCATGTCCAGTTTACTCAAACTCATGTCCATTGAGTCGGTGATGTCATCCAACATCTCATCTTCTGTCATCCCCTTATCCTCCTGCCTTCAATCTTTCCCAGCATCATGGTCTTTTCAAATGAGTCAGTTCTTCCTCTAATTTGATATTTATAAGTTCTTTGTATGGTGATAGTTCTTTGTATGGTGGGGAAAAACAGGAAAACTTATAAAAGGAAAGTTCACCAAAATAGAAATTTTAACAGCCAAGTGGCATTTTTAAAACAATGCTCAGAGAAACATAAAATTAAGATATAATGAAATATCATTTCATACCAATCAGATTACAAAAAAATTATTCTGGCATAGAACATTGGAGAGGACACTAAGCAATGAAGATCTACATTGGTAACCACTTAGGAAGCAATTTGGCGATGACATGAGGGTCAGAAAATGTTGCAAATAACTTAAAAGTTCAAGAGAAGAATAGATAAATCAATTGTGACATATCCATACACTAGAATGCTATACAACAGTTAAAAGTAATGAGATATACCTGAGGCAGGGGTGGAGGGAGTACAGAATACAACACCAAAAATTATGCTACATTGGCATATGGATTATTCTGAGCTGAAGGTAATCAAGGCCTAGCCGACTCGGGAAGAGCTCCTTTTCTGGGGTTTGTTTGTTTTTGCTGCTCCTTCTTCCCTGGTGGCTCAGAGGTTAAAGCATCTGCCTGGAATGTGGGAGATCCCAGTTCGATCCTTGGGTCAGGAAGATCCCCTGGAGGAAATGGCAACCCACTCCAGTACTCTTGACTCCAGTACTCTTGCCTGGAGAATCCCATGGACAGAGGAGCCTGGTAGGCTACTAGTCCATGGGGTCACAAAGAGTCGGACACGACTGAGCGACTTCACTCACTCACTCACTTAACTGTCTAAAAGAGTTTAGGTACAGGGCCTACTGGGGCTTCTCGAGTAGCTCAGACAGTGAAGAATCTTCCATAATACAGGAGAGCTAGGTTTGATCCTTGGGTTGGGAAGATCCCCTGGGGAAGGGAATTCTCACCTAGAGAATTCTATAGACAGGGGAGCCTGGTGGGCTACAGTCCATGGGGTCACAAAAAGTCAGACACAACTGAGTGACTAACACTTTCACTTTTCACAAGGCCTATACTAGGATCAATGCTATTAGCAGAAATAACTTTTTGTATCAGGAAGACTTATCTCCATGGCCTGGAAAACATTTATTTACCAAACATTTGCTCTTCTCATCTTCTTATGAATTGTCTTCCTCCCTTTGAAGTCCCCTACCCTCGTCTCTGGGCTTCCTAGTAATTCGACTGGTAAAGAATCCGCCGCAATGCAGAAGAAGACTCCGGTTCAATTCATGGCTCAGGAAGATTCCCTGGAGAAAGGAACAGCTACCCACTCCCGCATTCTTGCCTGGAGAACTCCATGGACAGAGGAGGTTGGAAGGCTATATTCCATGGGGTAGCAAAGAGCTGGACACAACTGGGCAACTAAGCACAGCACAGCACAGCACCCTCTTCTCCTTTTCTCAGAACGTTTATATAAGCCTCAACTGCCTGACTGCCTTTGAGTCTCATATTTTTATGGAACTCCCATATGTATGAAATTTTTTAAAATTGTTTTTCTCCAGTTAATCTATCTTATATCAACTTAATTATTAGGCTAGCCACAGAAACTAGAAGGGAAGAAGTTTTCTGCTCCTAAGTGTATTCAAATCTTCCTCAACTTATGATGGGAGCTACATCCCAATAAAATAATTGTAAGGTTAAATACATTACACTGAAAATGCATTTAGTACATCTATTCTACCAAACATCATAGTTTAGTCTAGTCTACTTTAAATATGCTCAGAACACTTATATTAGTATTTAGCTGGGCAAAAATTATCTAAAACAAAGCCTATTTTATAACAAATTGTAGTACATGTAATTTATCAAATATTATACTGAAAGAGAAAAGCAGAATGGTTGTATCAGTTGTTTACCCTCATGATTGCATAGCTGCCCAGGAGCTACGGCTCCTTGCCACTGACCAGCACCTAGAGAGAATTGTACCACATGTCACTAGCCTAGGGAAAGATCTAAATTCAAACTTCAAACAACAGTTTCCACTGAAGGCTTATCATTTTCAAACCATCACAAAGCTGAAAACAGTATAAGCCAAACCACTATAAGTCAGAGACTATCTGTGTATCTCAATATGGAGAGGTCCCCAAAATATAAACATTACATGAAAAAAACTAAAACATCTATATACTGTGTGTTACCCTTTATAAAGTCTTACAATGTACATCATAATATCTATATTATTATTTGTGGTGGTGGTTTAGTCGCTAAGTAGAGTCTGACTCTTGCAACCCATGGACTGTAGCCTGCCAGGCTCCACGGTCCATGAGATTCCCCAGGTAAGAATACTGGAGTGGGTTGCCATTTCCTTCTCCAGGGGATCTTCCCAACTGAGGAATCAAACCCAGGTCTCCTGCATTGCAGGCAGATTCTTTCCCAACTGAGCTATAAAGGGAAGCCCATTATTACTTGTCAAAGATGTGTTAACTTAATTATTGTTTGTAATTAACACATATTTAGTAAATATAAAAGTCTTTATGGGAATGNTTGCTCTTCTCATCTTCTTATGAATTGTCTTCCTCCCTTTGAAGTCCCCTACCCTCGTCTCTGGGCTTCCTAGTAATTCGACTGGTAAAGAATCCGCCGCAATGCAGAAGAAGACTCCGGTTCAATTCATGGCTCAGGAAGATTCCCTGGAGAAAGGAACAGCTACCCACTCCCGCATTCTTGCCTGGAGAACTCCATGGACAGAGGAGGTTGGAAGGCTATATTCCATGGGGTAGCAAAGAGCTGGACACAACTGGGCAACTAAGCACAGCACAGCACAGCACCCTCTTCTCCTTTTCTCAGAACGTTTATATAAGCCTCAACTGCCTGACTGCCTTTGAGTCTCATATTTTTATGGAACTCCCATATGTATGAAATTTTTTAAAATTGTTTTTCTCCAGTTAATCTATCTTATATCAACTTAATTATTAGGCTAGCCACAGAAACTAGAAGGGAAGAAGTTTTCTGCTCCTAAGTGTATTCAAATCTTCCTCAACTTATGATGGGAGCTACATCCCAATAAAATAATTGTAAGGTTAAATACATTACACTGAAAATGCATTTAGTACATCTATTCTACCAAACATCATAGTTTAGTCTAGTCTACTTTAAATATGCTCAGAACACTTATATTAGTATTTAGCTGGGCAAAAATTATCTAAAACAAAGCCTATTTTATAACAAATTGTAGTACATGTAATTTATCAAATATTATACTGAAAGAGAAAAGCAGAATGGTTGTATCAGTTGTTTACCCTCATGATTGCATAGCTGCCCAGGAGCTACGGCTCCTTGCCACTGACCAGCACCTAGAGAGAATTGTACCACATGTCACTAGCCTAGGGAAAGATCTAAATTCAAACTTCAAACAACAGTTTCCACTGAAGGCTTATCATTTTCAAACCATCACAAAGCTGAAAACAGTATAAGCCAAACCACTATAAGTCAGAGACTATCTGTGTATCTCAATATGGAGAGGTCCCCAAAATATAAACATTACATGAAAAAAACTAAAACATCTATATACTGTGTGTTACCCTTTATAAAGTCTTACAATGTACATCATAATATCTATATTATTATTTGTGGTGGTGGTTTAGTCGCTAAGTAGAGTCTGACTCTTGCAACCCATGGACTGTAGCCTGCCAGGCTCCACGGTCCATGAGATTCCCCAGGTAAGAATACTGGAGTGGGTTGCCATTTCCTTCTCCAGGGGATCTTCCCAACTGAGGAATCAAACCCAGGTCTCCTGCATTGCAGGCAGATTCTTTCTCAACTGAGCTATAAAGGGAAGCCCATTATTACTTGTCAAAGATGTGTTAACTTAATTATTGTTTGTAATTAACACATATTTAGTAAATATAAAAGTCTTTATGGGAATGTAAAACACCAGATTCAGAACAGCAGTTACCTCTGGAGAGAGGGAAGAAAACGGGACTGAACGAAAAAACAAGTCCAAAAGTTTTCTTAAGTAAGTTGATATTTATTCTTATATTACTCCCTACACTTATTTATAAGCCATAATTATTCAATATTTCACAAAAATAAGGACACAAAGATCAACGTGAGCATGCCATCAAAGACCATTCAAGGAAGAAAGTGTTCTGACAAGCTACTCAACTGACATATGGTTGAAATAAATGAATCAGCACATCAACACCTAATGAGATTCACCATCCAAATCATACAACCACCTGTGTGATTTAGACTCGAAACTCACCAGGGAGACTTCTGAAATGCTGGCTTCCTGTTACTTTCCCCAAAGGAGGAAGCACTGACTAATCAGATTAAAAAGGACACCTGGGGACTTCCCTGGTGGTCCAGTGGTTTAGACTCCATCGGCCAATGCAGAGGACACAGGTTTGATCCCTGGTCCGAGAAGATCCCACATACTGCGGGGCAACTAAGCCAGTGTACCACGACTACTGAGGCCTGTGTGCCTAGAGGCCGTGCCCTGCGACAAGAGAAGATACCACAATGGGAAACCCATACGCCACAACTGGAGACGAGCCCTCGCTCTCTACAACTAGAGAAAAGCCTGAGCAGCAGGAAAGACCCAGGGCAGCCCAAAATAAATAAATTTTAAAAATAAAGGCAATCAGTGTTTCTGATAGCACATTTCTGACTGGAAATTAATAAGCTGGCATGCTAGTTTCATATTTCAGACCTGGTTAGGTTAGTTACAGAGAAACAGCTTTCCTGAATCTAAGTAACTCTTGAGACACCAACATCAGTGAACATCTCAGTCCTCATTTGATGAGGACCAAATCTGACCCTTTTACCAGGCAATATCTCAACCTTATTCTTTACCTCTTCTATATTTTAGGGTTCAGGAGGAAGGAAATTAAGATAAAGCAAAATTTTTCAAATAAATACCTCATTGTATACCTAAGTCAAATTTTTCATACTATTCTTCTTCTCCTTGTTATGACCCCAAAATCTAAGAATTGTAATATTTCACCTAGAAAAAAAAATAGAAAGGGGTAGACTAACACTTGAGGGTAGAATCTTACAGGATCTCAGTAACTTATCCAGGGTCTGCATCCCAACTCAGAAAATAAAGTCATTTTTTTCTGTGCACTCATATGTAATCAATTTCTAGAAGACAGATTCATACTAAAGCAAAGTCTTAATGGTCCAGTTTTTTTATGCAAGATAGATATGCATTGAGAACAGGACCAGTTGTCTATCTTGGGAACTTCCCCTCCCACTGGGTGGGTTCATTTAAGAAACAGCAGAGATTCTTCAATGAGCTTTACAGCAAAGAAGGTTGATTCTCAAAGATCTGGCCTATCATGATATAGTAAACTGATGATTTTAATAATCTGTCTTAAAAGGGAAAGAGTATGAAACTAACATTTTATGAACTGGGAATACAAAATCATGTGCTTTACATATATTACTAATATATGACTTATTGCTTAATTTCACTCTCATAGAAACCCTATGACTAGAGGAACTACACTCACTTTATTGAAGAGAAAACTGAAACCCCGAAAGGTTAAGTGACTTGCCTGTGTTAGTAGAGCCAAGATTCATACCCAGTCTAACTCAGAAGCACATGCGTTGTTACCATATGTCGTCCACTCTGGTAATATTTTTCTTTAAACGACTACAGTCAAACGCCTAGGACTGGATCAGCCCCATGGTCGAGACACTGCTGGAGACACACCAACTGGTGCTCACCCTGTGACTCTCCTTTTCCTACCCTCCATGCAAAGAGACTTAATGTCCTTAAGGAACATTTGAGAAACAGTCTTGCTCATCAGCAACACACCTAAACACAATCCTAAGGGAGGATCCCTGCTGCAGATAACTCATCTCCTCACATTTTATTTATCTCATCACAGTTAATGGTTCTCATTAGCTTCAATTCCAGAGGGTGGCATTTCTGACCTAGTCCTCCCTAGTGCAAGCCTCATTTAAGGGGCTCATTAGTCATTAAGGGACTAATTATAAACAACCTCCCACAGTCTAGCACTCTTTAACAATGATCCAAGGTCAATACCCAGAATCCCCTGTCTCAGCCCTGCCAGCATCACCCCCTCCTGTGTCCTCCGACTCCCCCGCTCTGTAGTCTCTGTCGCATATGCGAAAGATCCCTGAGCAGCCCTCCCAGCTCCTGCTCGGTCCTGGTCTACAACTCGGAGTCAGAGCATTCCAGATGTTGAAGATATTAAACCACCAGGCACTCCGAGACACAGGTGTGACAATCTGCCATACACTATACTCTCCGATTGCATAGGCCGAGAACGAAACTCCATGTGCAAAGACGTCAAAGAGGCAGTGTGTTTAGGGAACAAAGAATAGATGTCTTTGACTGAAGCAGGCAGGCAAAAAGGATCAGGAAC
>SJYX01000245.1:1873-39456 GCA_006410675.1 Oreotragus oreotragus | reverse complement strand
TTTCACCAGTCTATTATTTCCTCATTTCACTTGTTATCCTCAAAGATGATACTCTGCATAAACCCTTTATCAATAAGAGTAAAACTCCTCAATCACTGAGCATTCCTTTTTTTTTTTTTTTTTGCTTCACCAGTCTGTTATTTTCTCATTTCACTTGTTATCCTCAAAGATGATACTCTACATAAACCCTTTATCAATAAGAGTAGATTATGTAAATTATCCATGTAAATATACTTAAACAATTAAAGCCAAGTGGATATTCAAAGTTAAAGAACAAATGAAAAGAAATACTAATTCTAATTAAAGAGGAATTACCCACAGACATAAGGTCTCCTGGTACCAGTTAGCAAGGGGCTTTTTTTATACTTACTGTGCATATTTATGTATTTCACACAATCACTTTAATTCTTATATACTTGCATATGTTAAATATAATCATAAAAGCTTAACAGTGATTCAGATTTTTTTTTCCTGCAAATTGTCCTTCTTTAAAGTGTGTCTGCGTACTTAAATCATTATAGTAATGCAGTCCAGTCAGAAACTAACATCATCTGGTCCTGCTCATTACTATTGGAATATCAGGATCTGCAGCCGCCTTGCGTTAATGCTATCAGACTGGACTTTCACTTGCAGAATGAAACCCATTGATTGTGTCAAAGAACATCAGTTTTGTTCTTTAATAACCCATGAGCTCCTTTCAAAAGCAGTTCAGCAATGGTTTCTACAAGGCATTAAAACTTCAAACACATACAACCTTAAGATGAGGTTCTAAAGCACCACTTTCATCAACAGCACAGGGTCATGTGGAAAGAATAATGTTGGCTTGGTAACCAGACATCTGGCTGCTAGTGCAGACTGTTACTAACTGGTTGCATGATCTTAGACATCGGGTTGCCATAAAAATACAGGATACCCAGTTAGATTTCAATTTCAATTCAACAACAAATTATGTTGTAGTGTAATCACATCCCAGATATCACATGAGATATACTTATGATAAAAAATAATTCACTGGTTCATCTGAATTTCAAATATAACTGGGCATTCTGTAATTTTATTTGCTACATCTGGCAACCCTACCTGGACAAGCTAATGATGGCTTTATCATTTGATAAGTACAGGGGTTAGACAGAATGACCTCTAGGTGAGACATCATAAAAATACGAGGTTCATAAATAAAGTGAAAGTGAAAATGAAGTCGCTCAGTCGTGTCTGACTCTTCGTGACCCCATGGCCTATAGCCTACTAGGCTTCTCATTCATGGGATTTTCCAGGCAAGAGTACCGGAGTGGGTTACCATTTCCTTCTCCAGGAGATCTTCCCAACCCAGGGATTGAACCCGTGTCTTCTGCATTGTAGGCAGATGCTTTACCATCTGAGCCACCAGGGAATAAATAAGCAATGGGAAAAACTCACCATATATGTTTTCCTTAATTATGAAGCAGAAATTCATATAGTCATTTGTATGTATAACCAAGCAAGCGAAGCTTCAGGGTGGAAATGGATACAATATCTCTATAAAATTCCAATATGGACATGCTAAGGCATTTTAATAGCTATTGTATTTGCTATCTGTTGCTGCATAATAAATTACCCCAAAACTTTAGTGGCTCAAAATAACATTATCTTACATTTGTGTGGGTTAGAAATCTATGGATCCTCTGGCTCAAAATCTTGCAAGACTATAATAAAGGTTTTAGCTAGAGCTATAGCCACCTCAAGGATCATATAAAGGAGGACCCTCTTTCAAACCTGTATGTGTGGTTGTTGATAGGGTTCGCTATCTTGCGGGTTGTTGGACTGAGGGCCTCAGTTCCTTGCTGGCTATTGCCTGAAGCCACCTTCATTTCCTTGCCACATGAGCCTCCTCATAAGGTGGCTCACAACACAGCAGCTTGCTTTATAAAAGAAAGCAAGCAAGAAAAGCCAAACAAAGCAAGCAAGGCAGAAGTCACAGCCTTTTATAACCTAATCTCAGAAATAATATGCCATCACATTTACTATATACTATCTGTTAAAAGCAAATCAGTAATTTCAGCCCACAATCAAGGGGAGAAGATCATATTATAAAAAATTAGTATGCATAAGTCTCAATTAAATGTAGTCAGGAGAACAGAAGGGGGAACTCTCAAATCCTATGATGATAACACAGCTCGACAGGAAGAAAATTCCTTTTTTTGGTGGCAAGGACTCAGCCAATGAAAAGCCATGGACTCTTGGTTTACTACAGCCCTCCCAACTTCCTTTCCCTCTCTATAAAAGAGCTTTCCTTCCCTTGCCATTCAGGGGACTTGCAGGTGGCTTGCCATGGTTGCAAACCCCAAATTGCAATTCTTCACTTATCTTAAATAAATCCAATTTTTGTCAGAGAAATAATTGGAAATCTATTTGTTTTAAGTCAATAGTATAAAATGTAAATACCAGGAGGTGGGAATCACTGGGAATCATTTTAGACACTATCTACCATACTGAAAAAAATTTTTTTCTTGAAAAATTAACAAGCAGAAATCTTAAATATAGTTTATTATTAGGTGAAATGAAGCCTCTGTATTTGGCCCCTTAAGAAATTAGTGGCCAAATGCATAAAACTTTGGATCAATATGAAATTGAATCATTATTGGAAGTATCTCCCACAGAGAAAGAAAGCTTTCTTTTTTCTAAAGATATCAAACATCTATGCTTCTTTTTCCATATGAAACATGCAGATAGAAATTTGGTTTATTCTTTTTTTCAAAAGGTGGAGTCATAACTCAGACATACCAAAATCTAACTATATTGATCCAAACTTACCACGCTTGTTGTTTAGTCGCTAAGTCATGTCTAACACTTTGTGACCCCATGAACTGCAGCACACCAGGCTTCCCTGTCCTTTACTGTCTCCCAGAGTTAGTTATATTTTGGAATGTCTGAGTTATGACTTCATACCATGCTTATTAGTCCTTATTTCCATTGATGATATAGCACCCTTAGTCTTGCCCTTTACTTGATAGTTTCTGGTTTAAAATTAATATTTTTGGGTTAAGAATCAGTCATTTTAGGATTTAAAATTAGGGCAAATTTAACTAAGCTAAGTCACTTCAGTCATGTCCAACTCTGTGCGACCCCATAGACGGCAGCCCACCAGGCTCCCCCGTCCCTGAGATTCTCCAGGCAAAAACACTAGAGTGGGTTGCCATTTCCCTCCCCAAATGCATGGAAGTGAAAAGTGAAAGTGAAGTCGCTCAGTCGTGTCCAACTCTTTGCAACCCCATGGACTGCAGCCCACCAGACTCCTCCGTACATGGGATTTTCCAGGCAAGAGTACTGGAGTGGGATGCCATTGCCTTCTCTGCAAATTTACCTAATGGTTCTCAAATTTAATCATGAAGAAAATTTATCTTGGTGTATATATTTGTTCCCTGGGGCTTCCATAAAAAGGTTTACAAACTAAATGGCATAAAACTCTCTCACAGTTCTGGAGGCTAGAAGATTGCATCAAGGAATTGGAAGGGCCATGCTTTCCTTATAGGCTCTGGATGAGGATCCTTCCTTGCCTCTTCCCAACTTCTGGTGGTTGCCATTAACGGTTGGCATTCCTTGGGGTATAGATGCATCACTCCAACCCCTGCCTCTGTGTCTGAATGTTCATCACTCTACGTTTTGTATTTTCACATGGTGTTGTTTCTGGGTCACCTCTGTATACAAAGTTCCCTCTCTTTACTAAGATACCATTCATTAAATTAGGGCTCACCCTAGTCCAGTAGGAACCATTTTACCTTGATTACATCTGCAAAGCCCTTATCTCCAAATAATGGCATTCGCAAACCCTAACTCCATACCAGGAGCTAGGATTTCAGCACATCATTTTGGGGGACACAACTCAACATGCAAGTTTTCTTGGTAAAGATGTCCATTCCCATCTGACAAGAATTTTGGATCCCCTTGGGATTTTGATTTCATAGGTCCCGGAAGGAGTGACAAGCTCTGTGTGTTCTCTGGGAGTGGTGCACAGATAACACTTTGGCAAACTCTGCTGAAACTAACCAGTTATACTTTTCTACGAACTGTTTTTGGGCAAACAACAGTTAAAAGCCTCTGGACTTTGTCTTCAAGATTCTCTTAATGAGAAAATTTAGATGAGGGACAGTGTGGCAAAATGAATAAAACACGAAGGTTAGCATCAAAGAACACTAGTCTGAATATTGGCTCCACACCAACCGTGTCATTGTAATTCAACCCCTGAATCTCTGTTTCTTCAACTACATCTCTGAGTTTCTCTTAGAATTAAATGAAATGGCATTTGCAAAAGTATCTGGCCAGTTCAAAATAATACTATACTATCAGGGATGAAAATGTCAATAAACTGTATCAATGCTATTTAATCTAGTAATTCCCCTTCATTCATCATTTATTTAACAAAAATTTATAAAGTACACACCATATGCCAGACACTGAGCTTAGCACTGGGGATGCAGCTGTGAAAAATAAATACAATCCATACTTCATGTTCTGGAGGAACAATAACTTAAGGAAATAATCTAAAATATTAAAAGATAACATAAACATAAAACTTTTCATGGCAACATCAAGACAATAAAATAAAAGCAGNAGCTTAGCACTGGGGATGCAGCTGTGAAAAATAAATACAATCCATACTTCATGTTCTGGAGGAACAATAACTTAAGGAAATAATCTAAAATATTAAAAGATAACATAAACATAAAACTTTTCATGGCAACATCAAGACAATAAAATAAAAGCAGCAATAAATATCTAACAGAAAAATTATTTGTCCATTGAATGAAACACTCTGCAGGCATGGAATGAAGACTGTGTAAGAATCTGGAAAATGCTTTCCATGTTACATAAAAATTAGGGTACATGCACACCATGATTACAAATACATAAATATGTAACTGTATTATAGGAGGGAAGGTCTTCCCAGGTGGCACGGATGGTAAAGAACCCACTTGCCCATGCAGGTAAACTTAAGAGACACAGGTTCAGTCCCTGGGTCTGGAAGATCTCCTGGTGGGGGGTATGGCAACCCACTCCAATATTCTTGCCTGGAGAATCCCATGGACAGAGGAGCCTGGCTGGCCGCAGTCCACAGGGTCACACAGTCAGACACAACAGAAGCGACTTAGCATGCACACATGCATGAGGGGAAAATGTACTAAAAGTGATCAAAATGAAAAATTAAACAGTGGTTAAGATGATGAAATAGAATTATTAGTCTTTTTTTTTGTTTGTTTTTTTTGTACTTACTGGATGGAAGTATTAGCTTCTTTATCTAACTGAGTTTATTTTTTCTTTGGGGGATTTTTAAAAATTTTCTACAGAGGAATTGCTTTTGAAATCAGATAAAATGTGTTGAATACTATCCGGTTACAGTGCCTAACAAATAGTAAACTAGCAAATGTTGGGTAGCTCTGGCATGCTCTGAGTCCATGAGGTCTTCCTCGGGGCACACAGCCCAAGCCAACCGCTCTCAGAGCCAGAAGCACTGGGGTTGTATCCAACACACCATCATGCTCCCCTCTTGTCCCCAAATATCTCCCTGAGGGGGCCCAGTATTTTGCTGGTCTTTCTACCTGGAGCTGTGCCTAAATTAACAACAGGTACTCAGCTTCTCTCTGTAGAAGTGAATTGAAATGCTCTAAATGACTCCGTGATTCCTTTTCCTAATTGTAACTGACACTTTGGAGCTTATCACACAATAATTATAGTTTGAATTATTTCCCTCAGGTATATTACTTTTGGCTTCACTCATAATGACAGGAAGCATTCTCTCTGCCCTGCACCATGAGCTTGGTGAGGCAGAGAAAGAGGTTCTACCTCCAATATTCTGACCACCAAGGACCCTCTCCCTCTCACTTCAGCTTTAACTCCAAGCTTCAAAGACACTCATTTACAAAATTGTTTTTATTAAATAACTAGCCTCCCTTTTTATTAAAGATAAAAGTCAGGTTTTAGTCACAACTTTAGACAAATATGAGAGTAAAATTCTGAGAACAAGTATATTTGACATTTTGCTTATCCTGGACAACGATTTTTGTGGGGAAATATGTTTTCAAATAGGATTTTTATAATTTTAAAAATAACTATTGTATTTCCATTCCATCACTCTTGATACCTAAGGATCCCAAATAGAAAAGGTTTTTCCCAAATCTCACTCATGACCCAGTGATTCACTCAGAGAGAAGTTTGAAAGGTCCAAATAAATTGTTTTCTAGCTGTAGTCACTTCAAACTTTGGTAGACAAAAGGCAGTTCTTCTCACTGACAAGTCTTGCATTTGGTGTCTGAGGAGAGCATTTTCCTGGCTTCCCTGGTGCCTCAGATGGTAAAGACTCTGCCTGCACTTCCGGAGACCAAGGTTTGATCCTTGGGTCGGGAGGATCCCCTGGAAAAGGGCATGACAACCCACTCCGATATTCTTTCCTGGAGAATTCAATGGACAGAGGAGACTGGTGGGGTCACAAAGAGTCTGACATGACTGAGCTACTAATACATAATGGAAAGAATCTGTCACATAAAGAGAAGGAGTCCTTATTTGTGTTGAGGTTGTTGATCTTCTTGGTTTCAGGAGAACTGTAACAGTAAACCAGGCAGAGTATCAGAGGCCCGGAGCAGAGCTCAAACTGAGTTTATAATCAGGGATTATAAAAAATATTCCCCAAAGTGCTTTAACTCTTTTTTTAATACATTAGCACATTTAATGCCTTTTCTATTCTATATTTTGCAACCAAGGTAATAATTATGAACATTTTTGTCTGAGCTGAATTCTCCCAGAAACAGATTCCAAGAAAAATATTCCAAGGAAAATAATTTTAATATATAAGAAATATGTAGGAAAAAGAAATATAATATTTTAAAATACAGGANTATTCCCCAAAGTGCTTTAACTCTTTTTTTAATACATTAGCACATTTAATGCCTTTTCTATTCTATATTTTGCAACCAAGGTAATAATTATGAACATTTTTGTCTGAGCTGAATTCTCCCAGAAACAGATTCCAAGAAAAATATTCCAAGGAAAATAATTTTAATATATAAGAAATATGTAGGAAAAAGAAATATAATATTTTAAAATACAGGAAAAAATGATATAGAGAAGGGAAGTAGAAAAAAAAAGCTATTATTAAAACATCTACCACCGGGGCAACAAAAGCTGCTTCCTCAGAGAAATTCTGGAAATATGATGTTGTCATTTTTATCATTTTTCAAACTATACTGCATTTAAATTATGATATATTGTGGTCATAGTAAATAAATTTTGTTTTCTATTCTCAGATATATGCTAGAAACTGCCTTTGGATAAATAAATCTCTAACTATTTAATCTTCTTGTAATTGCTTTTTCTCCCCAAAAGCAAAGATAGAAAAAAACCAAATTTTTATTTCTGGCTCTGAGCTACACCAAGAGGTGATAAGATATAGTTGTTAAGAACCCCATGTCTGGAGTTCACTACTATGCTCAGTCACACTTACTAGCTGTACACGTTGAATAAGTTGCTTAACTTCTCTGTGCTTCAATGTCCTCAACTATAACATGAAAATAATAATTTTTACCTGCTTAAACTGGAGACATCAAGGGAACATTTCATGCACCGACGGGCATGAAAAAGGACAGAAACGGTGAGAACCTAGCAGAAACAGAAGACCTTAACAAAAGAGGGCAAGGATACACAAGGTATTAATGAAAAACTATACAAAGCTATGGAGAAGGCAATGGCACCCCACTCCAGTACTCTTGCCTGGACGGAGGAGCCTGGTAGGCTGCAGTCCATGGGGTCGCTAAGAGTCAGTCATGACTGAACGGCTTCACTTTCACTTTTCACTTTCATTCACTGGAGAAGGACACGGCAACCCACTCTAGCATTCTTGCCTGGAGAATCCCAGGGACAAGGGAGCCTGGTGGGCTGCCGTCTATGGAGTCACACAGCATTGAACACAACTGAAGTGACTTAGCAGCAGCAGCAGCATACAAAGCTATTCGACTATAAAAAAAAAAGGTCTTAATGACTGGGATAACCTTGATGGTGTGGTCACTCACCCTAGAGCCAGACATCCTGGAATATGAAGTCAAGTGGGCCTTAGGAATCATCATTACAAACAAAGCTAGTTGAGGTAATGGAATTCCAATTGAGCTATTTCAAATCCTAAAGAGTGATGCTGTGGAAGTGCTGTACTCAGTATGCCAGCAAATTTGGAAAATGCAACAATGGCCACAGGACTGAAAAATCTCAGTTTTCATCCCAATGCCAAAGAAGGGCAGTGCCAAAGAATGTTCAAACTACTTCACAATTGCACTCATTTAACAACTAGTAAAGTTATGCTCAAAATCCTTCAAATTGGCTTCAGCAGTGCATGAACTGGGAACTTCCAGATGTAGAAGCTGTGTTTAGAAAAGGCAGAGGAATCAGAGATCAAATTGCCAGCATTCACTGGATCATAGAGAAAGCAAGGGAATTCCAGAAAAAAAACACCTACTTCATTGACCACAGTAAAGACTTTGACTGTGGGGATTACAACAAACTGTGGAAAATTCTTAAAGAGATGGGAATATCAGACCACCTTACCTGTCTCCCAAGAAACCTGTATACAGGTCAAGAAACAAGAGTTAGAATTGGACATGGAACAATAGACCGGTTCCAAATTGGGAAAGGAGTACCTCAAGGCTATATATGGTCACCCTGCTTATTCAATTTATATGCAGAGTACATCATGCAAAATGCTGGGCTGGATTACTCACAAGCTGGAAACAAGATTGCTGGGAGAAATATCAACAACCTCTGATATGCAAATGATAACACCCTAACAGCAGAAAGTGAAGAGAAAGTAAAGAGACTGTTAATGAGGATGAAAGAAGAGAGTGAAAAAGCTGGCTTAAAACTCCACATGCAAAAAATTAATATCATAGCTTCTGGTCCCATCACTTTAAGGCAAATAGAAGGGGAAAAAAGTAGAAGCAATGACAAACTTTTCTTTCTTGGGCTCCAAAATTACTGCGGACCGTGACTGCAGCCTTGAAATTAAAAGACACTTGCTCCTTGGAAGAAAAGCTATGACAAACCTAGACAGCACATTAAAAAGCAAAGACATTACTTTGCCAACAAAGATACATATCGTCAAAGCTGTGGATTTCCAGTAGTCAGGTATGGATGTGAGAGTTAAAACATCAAGAAGGCTGAGTGCATAAAGAAGAAATCATGATTTTGAATTGTGGTTCTAAAGACCCTTGGACAGCAAGGAGATCAAATCAGTCAATCCTAAAGGAAATTGGCCCTGAATATTCACTGGAAGGACTAATGCTGAAGCTGAAGCTACCATTCTTTGGCCACCTAGTGTGAAGAGTTGTCACATCGGAAAAGACTCTGATGCTGGAAAAGATTGACTGCAAAAGGGGAAGAGGGTGGCAGAGAAAGAAATGATTACGTAGCATCAGGGACTAAATGGACATGAATTTGAGCAAACTCTGGGAGGTAGTAAAGGATAGGGAAGCCTGGCATGCTGCAGTCCATGGGGTTGCAAAGAGTCAGATGGGACTTACCAATCGAACAATAGTGCTGTGGTTAAATTTGCATGAGTTAATATAAATAGCCTAGAACAGTGCCTGATTCATAATGAGACCCATGTAAGTGTTGCTGCTGCTAAGTTGCTAAGTGTTAGCTATTATTTAATTTTTCACTCAGCTACCATTTAAGCATCCTATACTCTGTCCCAGGGGCTTTATTTGACCCTCTATTTATTCATGTCAATGATACATGACAGCTCTCTAGTAACTCAACAGTTTAATTAAACAGGCTAATAACAATAATAGATAGGCAAATTCAACAGATTGTAAGAAACTTTTAAAGTGTGACTGAAATTCGGAGTGCTGTGTGGGAAGAAGTGTTGGGTTATAACGAGGGAGTAAATGTGTCTGCTCAGCAGGTGAAGGTTATTGACTTTTCTTCTCTAAAGAAGAACACAGCAGTGGTGTTTTTTGTTTCACTTTTGCAGAAAATGACATCTCAAATTTGCTTCTTAGAAAAAGATTTCAGTCATTAATATGAAGGATTTATTGAAATCAATGAAGCAAAACCTCTGCTGTGGCTACGGTCTAAGTCAGAAGCCAGGCAGGTGGGGCTTTCCCTGAGGCAGGCGCAATGGGTACAAGAGCAATGGCAGGTGAAAGGAAACTTTTGCAGGTGGTGATAATTGGATAAGTCTAGGTAGAGAAGGGGCTTCCCAGGTGGCATAGTGGAAAAAACCACCTGCCAATGCGAAAGATGCAGGAGACACAGATTAGATCCCCGGGTTGGGAAGAGCCCCTGGAGGAGGAAATGGCAACCCACTCCAGTATTCTTGCCTGGAAAACTCCGTGGACAGAGGAGCTTGGCAGGCTGGAGTCCATGGGGTCACAAAGAGTTGGACACAACCAAGCACACACGCACACACACATAGAGATGAGGGAGGGGTTAAGAAGGACGTTATGAGTTCCAGCTCTTGGAACTTGGCTGGCCACAATATTAATAGGCATAAGGGATATAGAAACATCAGGTTTTTATCCAGGGGTTAGGAGACCATGATGAGGTTGGATAATGACAAGCAAGTCTGAGTAGCTTACAGGACATCCAGGCAAAGATGTCTATTGGGGTATTTTGGATTTGGGAGATAGCAACATGTGAGTAAAGTGAAATCGCTCAGTCTTGTCGGACTCTTTGCGACCCCGTGGACTGTAACCCACCAGACTCCTCCGTCCATGGGATTCTCCAGGCAAGAATACTGGAGTGGGTTGCCATTTCCTTCTCCAGGGGATCTTCCCTGACCCAGGGATGGAACCCAGGTCTCCTGCATTGCAGGCAGATGCTTTAACCTCTGAGCCACCAGGGAAGCCCTCAACATGTGAGTATGTAAGTAGATTATCTCACTCAGAAGTTATATGGTATTTGGGGAAAAAATTAGATGAATGGTATTTGGGGAAAAAATTACATGATATTCTGGTGCCTCAGTCACACCAAAATAAACAGATGAGTTGGATATACTTACTAAGCTGAGTATCACTGGAAAAGACCCTGATGCTGGGAAAGATTGAAGGCAGCAGGAAAAGGGGGTGACAGAGGATGAGATGGTTGGATGGTATCATTGACTCAGTGGACATAAGTTTGAGTGGACTCCAGGAGACGGTGAAGGACAGGGAAGTCTGGCGTGCTGCAGTCCCAGGTCACAAAGAGTCAGACACAACTGAGCAACTGAACAATTCCCAACTGTTCAATGGCTGAATCTTATACAGAAATCACTGAATAACATCTCTTTCATGTTTCCAGTAAGTTAGGTGTCCATTTTATTTTATGATAGCTCTCCAATAGATCCACTCTAAAACTGAGAGGATAAATTAAATCTTGATTCAGAATACATGAGCCATAATTATTATGCAGTTGCTGGACGTTAATCTGTCAGTTATCACTTGATTTCCAAGACTGCACAAAGTGATTGATTCTTTCTCTCTTGTTGCTGTATATGTATTAATATTTATCCCAAGGCTGTGCCACTGACAAAGAATTTCCTAAAGGAGGCCTGTGTTTCAAGTAAGGATCCCATCTTTAACTGTGCTGCTCTGCTAGAATGCTAAAATAACAAGGCTCATTTTTCTTTAAAAAAAGAAAACAACACACATGTACCCCAATATTTCCACCTTCAATGCAGTGGCCATTTAGAAGGCTATACTTTTTTTTCCCAATGATGCTGCAATTTCTCAGCATCTAAAAACACCATTAGAATTTTTTAAGAATAATCATCAAAGACTGCCACTCTTATTTTAATGTTCTCAATGGCAGCATATCCTTTGTATTTAAAGTTGCATTTGATTTTTATGACCAACCAAACATTTGACTCCAAACATTTATAGCCACATGTTTAAGGTAAACAAGCAAGTTCAAGAGTGAACCATAATCATAAAATAATGAGGATAATTTTTTTTCTGATTTCCTAATGCTACAGGCAAATCCCAAATACAAAGTCTAAATGGGATGGTATTCTTAGACTAAATGACTATTTAGAAGGAAATACATATTAAATTATACATTCCAATCTGTTCATTAAAAGAGAAAGATCAATCTCATTACTTTGTTATGAAATTTTGCTATTTCAATACTCTTTTAGATTTCCTAATAAAAAATCTTCAGGACTTCCCAAAGAAATTAATTTCAGACAAATTAGAGATGTGGAAGCTTTTAAAAATACTATATGCTTATAGTTAGCCCTTTGCACAATCATTAAGGTTGTGATTAATGACCCAATCGCATTAACCCTACACAGACTGGTTTATTACTAATTTAAATCTTCTTGTCCTATATATATAATGTAGCAGTTTGCTATTTTTTAGTTTATCCCCTAAAACTACAACCTTAATTTAACCACATATCAATGTTTTAGATAAGACAGCTGAAATACTAATGAGCAAGTCTAAAAAATACCACTGGGCAATTTTTTATTAAAAATAAAATACCCCCTGGGAAAGAGTCACACAGATTGATCACAACAGAATGCTGTTCCCTTAAGGCAAAGCAATGACTTCCATTTAACTGGTTCACATAAAAGCAGTCTTATTAGACAAATATGACAGAAACTTTTGGCTGAATGTCATTTTATCTTTAGATTTTTCAACTACTTTCAGAAATACATAATTATCGACCAGTGCTTAATTATGAATAATTATATACAAGCAGGCAATTTGCTTTTTAATACCTATTATGTTCTAGGCATGATGCTATGCAGCAAAGACACAGTGGGAAATAGGAGACATGGGTATGATCCTTATCCTCACTGTGTAATATCTTAAAATGTACAATGAATAATTTCTGATCCTACTAGATTTTTAATTCTTTCTCTGTGCATTAAAAGGAATACTTACAATGATCAAACATCATATATATTTCATTTTGATGAAAGCTTGGAGAATAATCACCAAAGTCAAGTGAACATGAGAAAATCTTAAGTAATCTTGACTTAAAAGAAGAACGTGCAAGCCTGATGGCAATACATGCTGATGTGTCTTATCAGCACTTTTCTTCCAAGCAGCATTGTCTTATTGCATTTCAGGATAATAAACAGATGTTCTCCATTTGTAATTCATTGTTACCTTGGCTGGTTTACTCCTCCTTTGCTAGGTAACTGGCCTATATATAGAAAATTTCCAAGTTTATTTGAAATGTGGAACAACCAAAAATGAAGAGTAGAGAGCGATAACAGAGGCATATCCCAAGATACGACAACCACCCCTTAATTTTTTCATAAAAGTTTGATGACGCATTTGGACAGCTATTTTGACATACAAACCCTTAACTATACTTCTTTTTTGAACACTCACTATGAAGCAAGCATTCTCCCTAGCACTTTACATATGTTATTTCATTTAATAATCACAGGCATTCTCCAAAGTAGGTGTTATTGTCCTTATTTTATAGACAAAGAATCTAAGACTCAAAGAAGAAAAATAATTTTCCCAAAATCACCCAGACTGGATTTGTCTGAAATTAGATTTAAACTCAGATCTGTCCAATTCTAAAGCCCAATTTTTAATGGCTATCTTATACCGCTTCATAACAATAGGAAGGAGGAGGACGAGGAGAAAGAAGTGAAAGATTAAGAGAAGAAATGATCATTTTTGAAATTTATTGGTAAATGTAGTTTTTGCAATTCTAGTTAAACTTACTGCCAAACAGTTAAAGCAAAAAGATTGTGGAGAAATAGTTATCCATGAGGCACTGAATAGGGGCCTATTAGGCCCTTCCTGGGACAAACCCCTCACCCCAACTCTGCTCATATCCTCTGCTTTAGCTTCTCTCTGAAGAGCATTGGTAACAGTACCTGAAGAACATTTCCTTAACACAGATGCTCAAACCCTTACCAAACTGAAGAAGTTAACTATCTGATGACCATGAGCACATAGTCCCCAGACCGCCTGGTGCCTGAGAATTCATAATGTTAACCCCGTAACATATTAACACTTCCCTATTACCTCACCATCAACCAATCACAGAATTGGGCACAAACTGATGATATACCCTGGGACGCCCCTCCCTCATCTTGCCTTTAAAAATGCTTTGCTGAATCCTACTGGGGAGTTCAGACTTCTGGAGCTTTAGCTGTCCTGGACCCCGGTACCTCGCCTTACAGTAAGTGTTGCGCTTCTTCACCACAGCCCAGTTTCAGTAGGTTAGCTTTACCACTCACGTGCAGCGGACCCAAACTCTGTTCAGTGACACATGTTTGACCTATATCCTAGATAAAACTAAGAAGAAATATACTTTGTAATCCCAGGTAGGTTGTGGGTTCCTACTAGCTAGTCATTTCAATTGTTATCTCTTTTCCATATTGATTTGTCCAAAGCAATTTTGATATCAAACTCTCACTGGTAGCAGTTCTCAGATGTAGTCACATTTTTCTACACACTAGGATCCAAAGCTATTACTATCTCTTTGAAGTAGATATCAGATTGATCCAGGAGGAGCAGGATAATTATTTTAGTCAATAGTTCCTACTCTCAATCTCTTCAATCTTTTTATCAGAGTGCTGTCAGACAGAATTGACTGACTTCTTACCTAGCCGTGGTGTAAGGCCACCGTGCAAGAACTAGGACGGGGGAGTGAAACGGTGGGGCTGGCCGCACCCTCACTGGTTCTTATAAGGAAAGAACCTCCACAGTGAGAGAAAAAAACAGTGAAGTCACAGACCCAAAGAGGAGTTGATTAACAAACAAGAATGTGGAACTATAATCCAATTTGAGCAAATCCTAACATATTTTGTACGGCTGGAAAAGCATCATCTCCAAGTTGAGACTAGGGCAATGTTACCATCAGTCCATAGTATTAATGTGGGCTTCCCTGATAGCTTAGCTGGTAAAGAATCTGCGTGCAATGCGGGAGACATGGGTTCATTCCCTGGGTTGGGAAGATCCCCTGGAGAAGGGAAAGGCTACCCACTACAGTATCTTGGCCTGGAAAATTCCATGGACTATATAATCTACAGGGTCACAAAGAGTCAGACATGACTGAGTGACTTTCACTCACTCACTCACTCACTCACTCACTCACAGTATTAATGCACAAGATACTTGGATGCAGGGGAAGGGAGACAGAGCAGCAATGAAGCGCCAGGATTCAAACTATTGGGTTGAAAATTCATTTGGGTTTTTTGTCAGAGTTGATGAAAACAATCTGAAAGAATTTTTTTGGCTAACCCAAATAATTGGCTGAGATAAGGACAATGTCAGATGACAGAGAAGAGAGTAAAAGGGGATTAAGATAATCAGGTGACCCAGACTTTCTCAGGAAGATCTCTCCAGAAATTATAGAATCCTTATGCCATTCTTATCAGTCAGTGAATTTAGAGTCAGGAAACTAGATCACCAGATTTACAAATAACCACTAAATAAACCAGGCGGTGCTAGTGGTAAAGAACCTGTTTGCCAGTGCAGGAGATGCGAAAGATGCAGGTTCGATCCAGGGAAGATGCCCTGGAGGAGGGCATAGCAACCTACTCCAGTATTGTTGCCTGAAGAATCCCCATGGACAGAGGAGCCTGGCGGGCTACAGTCTATAGGGTTGCACAGAATCAGACACGACTGAAGTGACTTAGCATGCAAACAAACCAGACCATTTGAACAGTAGGGCTTAAATGGGCCTCCAAATCTGATGTAGGCCAATCTTACCCCTTTGAAACAGTGCATAGCACAAGGGAAGCTCACACAAATCCATAGCAAAGTCCCAACTTGGTGAAGATGTTGAGGTCCGGAAAAACCCCAGACATTATTTTCTGGTAGTTTCTGGGATGATGATGGTATCCGGGAGTATTTACTATGTCCCATATATGTATGCTGCTGCTGCTAAGTCACTTCAGTCGTGTCCGACTCTATGCGACCCCATAGATGGCAGCCCACCAGGCTCCCTCATCCCTGGGATTCTCCAGGCAAGAACACTGGAGTGGGTTGCCATTTCCTTCTCCAATGTATGAAAGTGAAAAGTAAAAATGAATTCGCTCAATCGTGTCCAACCCTTAGCGACCCCATGGACTGCAGCCCACCAGGCTCCTCCGTCCATGGGATTTTCCAGGCAAGAGTACTGGAGTGGGGTGCCATTGCCTTCTCCACCCATATATGTACGCTAAGAACTATATACACAGAGACGAGTTTGATGGTTCTCAAACAGATTCACTTTGGTATTTATGAGAGGATTTTGAGTTGTAATAATGAGTGGGGTCAGGATGGCATTTAGCAAGTACGAGCCAAGGATCCAAACAGTCCCATACAATGAAGAATCAACGAAACTGAAAATTCCAAGAGTGTTCCTTTTGACACAAATCTGATCTAGATCAATCCTACTCCCTTGAAATAGTTCTGTCAGTTAGTTCAGTTGAACTTGATGATATAAAAATCATCTTCTTCACTTATTAAAGGAGAAAACTGAGGTTTAGAAAGGTTAAACAACTTATCTTTGACGATTGGTCACATGGCTTGTCAAGGGCAGAACCAAGAAAATAATCCAGAAAGTCTAGCTCATTGTTCTGCATGCTTAAGTGCTGAAGTCCTATCTACAAAATGACTCATGTGGGCTGAGTTAGGAAAAGTTACAAACGTAACAAAAGTAACAAGTGAAGAGTTTTCTGTTTCAATTTTTGTCAATATACAAACACTATTTCACTATTTACTTTATGCTTGTCCAATGTTGTCTTAAATTGAGATAAGTAAAAAATGGTACGACATGCAAACTTTGGGAAGATACTCACCCTGGCCAAAACAACCTCTAAATAGCTATTCCTTTCCTTTCTATTTAATGCAATATAATGAAAAGTACACAGGACTGACTGTGTACTAAGTTTCTAATTTTGGATGGCCACTAACAAATTTGGGCAAGTCACATTGCCTATTTCTTAGTTTTTTTCCAAATATAAAATGAGAAATCTTAATGATGCCCCAGATCTTTTCAAGACCTATGGGTATTCTTTGTTTTACTTTCAATGGCATGTGAGGCTGGACATGTATACAACATATTTGGCTTTGATAAATATTCATATCTTTTAGAAGAAGGCTGTTTACCTAGGGATAATGCTAAAACTTAGCTGTCCTAAAGATAATATAAAAAATTACCATCAAAAACTCCGTGAGTGTCCATGAAGTACTGTGGGTGCCCTACATTCACAGGGCTCAGTTTTGCTTGTATGAACACTAATATTTCACACATAAAGTTATGAGAACCTTAGAGTACAAGATTAAGAAATGATCCTATTTGATGGATTTAAGCTGTAAAATTTTAGCAACTCACTGCTTACAGGAAAAGCATAAAAAATGTAGTTGCTTTTGCTAAGGTTTTGCAATACTGTTGATGCTTGTGATGTGGAATCCTGCATGAAGTTACAGAGCATTAAAGTAAACACTTCCAGACACAGAGTTAGAAATTGTCCTCCTGCCTAGATGACAAAAAATATTCTGAGTCTCTGTCCTATATCTTCTCAGGAAATAATGAGGAATAAGGTCAACATTCTATGAACCAAACATGCAAAATTCTTGCCAGAACAGAATGCCACACTAACTTCCTCCACAGATAGTCTCTTAAAATGGATAAGTGTAAAAATACATTTTAAAATTCATAATTGGATTAACTCAAAGTGAACATATATATTGACATTATTCTCCCACATCTCTTTCTTTCTACTCTGAAATTTCTTAACTGAATTTTGATCTGAATGAACCTATATTTTAGTGAAGCATCTCCTTCCTAGGGACTTCCCCGATAGCTCAGTTGGTAAAGAATCCACCTGCAGTGCAGGAGACCCTGGTTCGATTCCTAGGTCAGGAAGATCCCCTGGAGAAGGGATAGGCTACTCACTTCAGTATTCTTGGGCTTCCCTTGTGGATCAGCTGGTAAAGAATCCACCTGCAATGCGGGAGACCTGGGTTCAATCCCTGGGTTGGGAAGAGCCCCTGGAGAAAGGAAAGGCTACCCACTCCAGTATTCTATCCTGGAGAATTCCATGGACTGTATAGTCCATGTGGTTGCAAAGAATCAGACAAGACTGAGTGACTTTCACTTTACTTCTCCTTATTGGAGATTATACTACTGGAGATTATATGATTGGAGTCAAAGAGAGAACAAACTCTTAGATTTTGACACATTGTTCTCTGTTTATTTTCCCCATGCTCTCTTGTATAGACTAAAGCTAAACCACAGCTACAAACATCTTAACAGTGAATAATAACCCATTAAAAAACTTGGTGGTGAGAACTAGTCTGTTTACTATTATACTGAAAAATAAAAGGCTGCTATCTTTAAGAGAGGAGGTTAACACCTCAGATCAGGAAGAAGGAATGTGTTTTATAATTAAAAACACAAATCTAAGCTTAATTCAACACTCTTTAATTTCTGAAATCCTTGAGCTTATTTATTCTAAAAAAAACATTAGCCTGGACAGTCCATTAGCCTGGAACAGAAGCATAACATGGTCAGAATCTACTTACTTATTTTTGGTATTCAATAGAAGCTAATTAATATTCTTTTCTACATTATGGACTCAAGAAATAAATGAGATGGGTTGTATCACTTATTACTAAAATAGCTGACTAGGTGGATATGGTTTGTATGAGTGGAAGAGAGTGTTTCCTAAATACTGAACCCAGAATTAGACTAAGGTTCCCTATGGGCTCAGATGGTTGAGAATCTTCCTGCAATGCAGGAGATCTGGGTTCGATCCCTGGGTTGGGAATATCCCCTAAAGGAAGGCATGGCAACCCACTCCAGTATTCTTGCCTGGAGAATTCCATGGACAGAGGAGCCTGGTTGGTTATAGTCCATGGGATCACAAAGAGTAGGACACAACTGAGCAACTAAGCAAGCAAGCATCCACCCATAGGTAGTGCTGGGTAGGACAAGGTTCTCCCTCCACACTCAGCCAGCAAAGGATAGACCCTTCACTGGAGAGAAATAGAGCACAGACTCCCTGCAGACAGTTGGCTCTCAAGAAGAACAAAGGAAAGTGTAGATGCAAACACAACCAGTTTGCTCTAGCCAAACTCAATAGTCATTACTCAGTTTCCCTGGGAAGAGCTGAGCAAAGAAAGATGCAGAGGAATAGGCTAGGAATGTTACACCCTGCCCTTCCACATGGAAGGAAACACAGGAATGAGGACGAGGTATCATTCCCAATGCTGCAAACATCACTCGATTTGGGGATGGGAGGGTAGAAAGCAAATTTATATCCCTATTGCCTAGTATAATCCTTTAAACAGATATTAGGAAAATGTCCTATGTAAATTACCAGTTAAAATCTTAAGGATTAGATTTCTTATAATGCAATAGTCAACTATCCCAGAGGTAGATAANCGGGGAGTTCAGACTTCTGGAGCTTTAGCTGTCCTGGACCCCGGTACCTCGCCTTACAGTAAGTGTTGCGCTTCTTCACCACAGCCCAGTTTCAGTAGGTTAGCTTTACCACTCACGTGCAGCGGACCCAAACTCTGTTCAGTGACACATGTTTGACCTATATCCTAGATAAAACTAAGAAGAAATATACTTTGTAATCCCAGGTAGGTTGTGGGTTCCTACTAGCTAGTCATTTCAATTGTTATCTCTTTTCCATATTGATTTGTCCAAAGCAATTTTGATATCAAACTCTCACTGGTAGCAGTTCTCAGATGTAGTCACATTTTTCTACACACTAGGATCCAAAGCTATTACTATCTCTTTGAAGTAGATATCAGATTGATCCAGGAGGAGCAGGATAATTATTTTAGTCAATAGTTCCTACTCTCAATCTCTTCAATCTTTTTATCAGAGTGCTGTCAGACAGAATTGACTGACTTCTTACCTAGCCGTGGTGTAAGGCCACCGTGCAAGAACTAGGACGGGGGAGTGAAACGGTGGGGCTGGCCGCACCCTCACTGGTTCTTATAAGGAAAGAACCTCCACAGTGAGAGAAAAAAACAGTGAAGTCACAGACCCAAAGAGGAGTTGATTAACAAACAAGAATGTGGAACTATAATCCAATTTGAGCAAATCCTAACATATTTTGTACGGCTGGAAAAGCATCATCTCCAAGTTGAGACTAGGGCAATGTTACCATCAGTCCATAGTATTAATGTGGGCTTCCCTGATAGCTTAGCTGGTAAAGAATCTGCGTGCAATGCGGGAGACATGGGTTCATTCCCTGGGTTGGGAAGATCCCCTGGAGAAGGGAAAGGCTACCCACTACAGTATCTTGGCCTGGAAAATTCCATGGACTATATAATCTACAGGGTCACAAAGAGTCAGACATGACTGAGTGACTTTCACTCACTCACTCACTCACTCACTCACTCACAGTATTAATGCACAAGATACTTGGATGCAGGGGAAGGGAGACAGAGCAGCAATGAAGCGCCAGGATTCAAACTATTGGGTTGAAAATTCATTTGGGTTTTTTGTCAGAGTTGATGAAAACAATCTGAAAGAATTTTTTTGGCTAACCCAAATAATTGGCTGAGATAAGGACAATGTCAGATGACAGAGAAGAGAGTAAAAGGGGATTAAGATAATCAGGTGACCCAGACTTTCTCAGGAAGATCTCTCCAGAAATTATAGAATCCTTATGCCATTCTTATCAGTCAGTGAATTTAGAGTCAGGAAACTAGATCACCAGATTTACAAATAACCACTAAATAAACCAGGCGGTGCTAGTGGTAAAGAACCTGTTTGCCAGTGCAGGAGATGCGAAAGATGCAGGTTCGATCCAGGGAAGATGCCCTGGAGGAGGGCATAGCAACCTACTCCAGTATTGTTGCCTGAAGAATCCCCATGGACAGAGGAGCCTGGCGGGCTACAGTCTATAGGGTTGCACAGAATCAGACACGACTGAAGTGACTTAGCATGCAAACAAACCAGACCATTTGAACAGTAGGGCTTAAATGGGCCTCCAAATCTGATGTAGGCCAATCTTACCCCTTTGAAACAGTGCATAGCACAAGGGAAGCTCACACAAATCCATAGCAAAGTCCCAACTTGGTGAAGATGTTGAGGTCCGGAAAAACCCCAGACATTATTTTCTGGTAGTTTCTGGGATGATGATGGTATCCGGGAGTATTTACTATGTCCCATATATGTATGCTGCTGCTGCTAAGTCACTTCAGTCGTGTCCGACTCTATGCGACCCCATAGATGGCAGCCCACCAGGCTCCCTCATCCCTGGGATTCTCCAGGCAAGAACACTGGAGTGGGTTGCCATTTCCTTCTCCAATGTATGAAAGTGAAAAGTAAAAATGAATTCGCTCAATCGTGTCCAACCCTTAGCGACCCCATGGACTGCAGCCCACCAGGCTCCTCCGTCCATGGGATTTTCCAGGCAAGAGTACTGGAGTGGGGTGCCATTGCCTTCTCCACCCATATATGTATGCTAAGAACTATATACACAGAGACGAGTTTGATGGTTCTCAAATAGATTCACTTTGGTATTTATGAGAGGATTTTGAGTTGTAATAATGAGTGGGGTCAGGATGGCATTTAGCAAGTACGAGCCAAGGATCCAAACAGTCCCATACAATGAAGAATCAATGAAACTGAAAATTCCAAGAGTGTTCCTTTTGACACAAATCTGATCTAGATCAATCCTACTCCCTTGAAATAGTTCTGTCAGTTAGTTCAGTTGAACTTGATGATATAAAAATCATCTTCTTCACTTATTAAAGGAGAAAACTGAGGTTTAGAAAGGTTAAACAACTTATCTTTGACGATTGGTCACATGGCTTGTCAAGGGCAGAACCAAGAAAATAATCCAGAAAGTCTAGCTCATTGTTCTGCATGCTTAAGTGCTGAAGTCCTATCTACAAAATGACTCATGTGGGCTGAGTTAGGAAAAGTTACAAACGTAACAAAAGTAACAAGTGAAGAGTTTTCTGTTTCAATTTTTGTCAATATACAAACACTATTTCACTATTTACTTTATGCTTGTCCAATGTTGTCTTAAATTGAGATAAGTAAAAAATGGTACGACATGCAAACTTTGGGAAGATACTCACCCTGGCCAAAACAACCTCTAAATAGCTATTCCTTTCCTTTCTATTTAATGCAATATAATGAAAAGTACACAGGACTGACTGTGTACTAAGTTTCTAATTTTGGATGGCCACTAACAAATTTGGGCAAGTCACATTGCCTATTTCTTAGTTTTTTTCCAAATATAAAATGAGAAATCTTAATGATGCCCCAGATCTTTTCAAGACCTATGGGTATTCTTTGTTTTACTTTCAATGGCATGTGAGGCTGGACATGTATACAACATATTTGGCTTTGATAAATATTCATATCTTTTAGAAGAAGGCTGTTTACCTAGGGATAATGCTAAAACTTAGCTGTCCTAAAGATAATATAAAAAATTACCATCAAAAACTCCGTGAGTGTCCATGAAGTACTGTGGGTGCCCTACATTCACAGGGCTCAGTTTTGCTTGTATGAACACTAATATTTCACACATAAAGTTATGAGAACCTTAGAGTACAAGATTAAGAAATGATCCTATTTGATGGATTTAAGCTGTAAAATTTTAGCAACTCACTGCTTACAGGAAAAGCATAAAAAATGTAGTTGCTTTTGCTAAGGTTTTGCAATACTGTTGATGCTTGTGATGTGGAATCCTGCATGAAGTTACAGAGCATTAAAGTAAACACTTCCAGACACAGAGTTAGAAATTGTCCTCCTGCCTAGATGACAAAAAATATTCTGAGTCTCTGTCCTATATCTTCTCAGGAAATAATGAGGAATAAGGTCAACATTCTATGAACCAAACATGCAAAATTCTTGCCAGAACAGAATGCCACACTAACTTCCTCCACAGATAGTCTCTTAAAATGGATAAGTGTAAAAATACATTTTAAAATTCATAATTGGATTAACTCAAAGTGAACATATATATTGACATTATTCTCCCACATCTCTTTCTTTCTACTCTGAAATTTCTTAACTGAATTTTGATCTGAATGAACCTATATTTTAGTGAAGCATCTCCTTCCTAGGGACTTCCCCGATAGCTCAGTTGGTAAAGAATCCACCTGCAGTGCAGGAGACCCTGGTTCGATTCCTAGGTCAGGAAGATCCCCTGGAGAAGGGATAGGCTACTCACTTCAGTATTCTTGGGCTTCCCTTGTGGATCAGCTGGTAAAGAATCCACCTGCAATGCGGGAGACCTGGGTTCAATCCCTGGGTTGGGAAGAGCCCCTGGAGAAAGGAAAGGCTACCCACTCCAGTATTCTATCCTGGAGAATTCCATGGACTGTATAGTCCATGTGGTTGCAAAGAATCAGACAAGACTGAGTGACTTTCACTTTACTTCTCCTTATTGGAGATTATACTACTGGAGATTATATGATTGGAGTCAAAGAGAGAACAAACTCTTAGATTTTGACACATTGTTCTCTGTTTATTTTCCCCATGCTCTCTTGTATAGACTAAAGCTAAACCACAGCTACAAACATCTTAACAGTGAATAATAACCCATTAAAAAACTTGGTGGTGAGAACTAGTCTGTTTACTATTATACTGAAAAATAAAAGGCTGCTATCTTTAAGAGAGGAGGTTAACACCTCAGATCAGGAAGAAGGAATGTGTTTTATAATTAAAAACACAAATCTAAGCTTAATTCAACACTCTTTAATTTCTGAAATCCTTGAGCTTATTTATTCTAAAAAAACATTAGCCTGGACAGTCCATTAGCCTGGAACAGAAGCATAACATGGTCAGAATCTACTTACTTATTTTTGGTATTCAATAGAAGCTAATTAATATTCTTTTCTACATTATGGACTCAAGAAATAAATGAGATGGGTTGTATCACTTATTACTAAAATAGCTGACTAGGTGGATATGGTTTGTATGAGTGGAAGAGAGTGTTTCCTAAATACTGAACCCAGAATTAGACTAAGGTTCCCTATGGGCTCAGATGGTTGAGAATCTTCCTGCAATGCAGGAGATCTGGGTTCGATCCCTGGGTTGGGAATATCCCCTAAAGGAAGGCATGGCAACCCACTCCAGTATTCTTGCCTGGAGAATTCCATGGACAGAGGAGCCTGGTTGGTTATAGTCCATGGGATCACAAAGAGTAGGACACAACTGAGCAACTAAGCAAGCAAGCATCCACCCATAGGTAGTGCTGGGTAGGACAAGGTTCTCCCTCCACACTCAGCCAGCAAAGGATAGACCCTTCACTGGAGAGAAATAGAGCACAGACTCCCTGCAGACAGTTGGCTCTCAAGAAGAACAAAGGAAAGTGTAGATGCAAACACAACCAGTTTGCTCTAGCCAAACTCAATAGTCATTACTCAGTTTCCCTGGGAAGAGCTGAGCAAAGAAAGATGCAGAGGAATAGGCTAGGAATGTTACACCCTGCCCTTCCACATGGAAGGAAACACAGGAATGAGGACGAGGTATCATTCCCAATGCTGCAAACATCACTCGATTTGGGGATGGGAGGGTAGAAAGCAAATTTATATCCCTATTGCCTAGTATAATCCTTTAAACAGATATTAGGAAAATGTCCTATGTAAATTACCAGTTAAAATCTTAAGGATTAGATTTCTTATAATGCAATAGTCAACTATCCCAGAGGTAGATAACACAGGGGCATTTATTTGGGGGCAGAACTTTACAACTATCTCTTCTAGCAACTGACATAATAGGAGGAACAGAAGGAGGGATACATCAAATTTCAGGGAAAAGGATAGCATTATGATTATGAAAAGAAAAAGGTTTTATGAAAGCCTGCTAAATTACTTTCTTCTTCCCATGATACCCATAAGAGTTGTGAGGTTTACCTAAACAATACCCAAATCAAGATGAGAATTATTCATATTGGCAATCTAGGTACGAAACTATTTCCATGTCTAGTAATGTTGTTTTTTTAAATCACGTATTTCCATCCTGTTAGCTCTCCAAATTGCTCCTCTCACACTGAGTGAATTTCTCTATTTTAAAATCATTTAGACTTAAATTAGTCATACCCCCTTTGTCACCTATAAACATAGCTTAAAATCTGAACTATAAACTTTGTGCAGAATAAGATATGAAATCTCCAGTTAAAAGTATTCTCAGCGTTATGAAATATGGGTTTTTTTTTAACATGGAAACAAGTTTTATTTTTGCTTGCATTCCAGTGTTTCAGATTTGTTTTTGTTTGTCAAAGATGTTTAAAGGAATTACTAAATTTTTATTGTTTAACATCCCTTAATGATTGTATTAAAAAATAAGATTATGATCTTCTAAAGGAGAGATTCTTTAAATCCATAATATGATATGTATAGCTCTAACAATGATAAATTTAATTTTGGAAACCTCTATTGAATTGTGACAACTAAATAATTTGTGCCATTATAAAGATGATTCATATTAATCTACTTCTCTTTGCTATTAATGTCTAAATTGTGGAGATGAAATGAGAATGGATATGGACTGGTATATTATGATAGTCATTTTACAAACATCTATGGGTCATTTCAATCTCAAAGTCACTTGCATTCATAACCAATTTGTTTTGTCTTCCCTCATACCTCATGGAAGACTCCTGTATAGAAAAAGGCATGTGATTTCCTCTAAGACTCCAGCTGAGCCTACACAAGATTCAGTATGTACAATGGTCTCACCTCCTCTCCCTAGAAATAGCTCAAAGGTAGAAAGAGAGCAATAATACAACTGACGACAGCAAAGCATCTTGCCCCACCTCCTCATTTTGCCCCTCAACCATAATCCCATATGTAACCCTATAATGTCACTACTACTGTGCTGGTAGTGAGCACTCTGGGCCCCCATCTGGAAGCTGGGAAAGATGAAGTCTTAGTCGTTAGCTCTCCTGCCTGAAGTCACATCCTGTGGAAGACAGTCAGAGCTAGAAACAAGAGTTCCTGATCCAAGCCCAGTGTCCCTTTCTTTATCAACCCTGGGGCAAGAACTGAAGCTTAAATAGTAGAAACATAGGGGAAAACAGTGAGGTTTTATACCTTAAACTCTACAAAGAGAAGAGATTTTTCAAAAAGACTCCCTCACCAAGCATTTTAAGCTTAATGTTCGGAGGATGATTGTTGGTTACCTGAAAATGTCCATAGTAAGGTTTGATTTTTTCCAGCCTCAATAAAACAGATCTATACTTAAATCTTTTAGAACAAAATTCTGTCTCTACTACAAAGCTTATCAAAGATCAAAAGTGGGAAATGTGGGGCCAAGGGACAGGAATAGGAGGTGGAAGGCTCCATTCAATTGCTTGCTATTCATATTTTGGTACATTTTAAAGAAATTCCAGATCAGTTTATTGATAAAATTTATGAAATGACTTGGGTTTCCTCAGAAGGTATGTTCTTCATGAATGTGTATTATCCCAAACAAGGTAATTCAGTCCTCATTTACAACCATCTGTTGAAAATGGATTTTTATGAGCTGTCTTCTCAACAAAGAGAGAAAACAGATGTACATTTAACCCCAAATCACAGAGTAACTCAGCCTGTTCTAAAATTTGATAAGATAGCTAGGATGTCATATATACAAATTAAAAATCAGCCTGTTTACTCTGTGCTTTTATAGCATAATACTTCATACAGAATAAAAGACCATAAAGGAAACTGTTTAATTTTAAAACTCAATACAGCACAGGTCACCCTGCTTTCTCTTTATTCACATCATCACTGAGCCTTTCTTTTTAACACTTTAAAAGAATCAAAATTGATTTGAGCTTACTGAAAATGTCAGATTATTGTCCTGAAATGACAGTGAACAGAAGGGTCTACAGGAGAGGAACAGAACTGGGAGAAGAGGAGATTCACTGACCTTAAGGACAGACCAGATGCAGGCATGGTACAACTTTCAGTCTGCAAATTTCCAGCTACTTTACACGAGCTCAGCTGCAGCAAGAAGCATTAGGCTGTTTCTTATTCATCATTAAACAATGGAAGGTCTTTCTGCAAGAGTAGATAGAACTATCAATGTTTAAAGAAAGAGACTTTTCTATTGATTCTATCTTTCTGAAATGATCTGTTCTGTTTTCCAAAAACAGTCTGTCTATTCCTTCAAAGCAGGGTTAGATTTTATAGTGCTTTGCTTCTTCTGTGTCCAACAAATGTTTGGAGCCCACAAAATACTTGTCAATTGTGATAAGGGTAATTAAATGTCATATTAAAGCTCCTTTCAAAACACTGGGCAGAGAGTCAGAGGACCAGCTTTCAACCCTTAGTTTGATCGTTCTGTTATACACATGCACATTATATGCCTGCATTTCATTTTCTTATCTTTAGAATTAATTCTTCAGTCTATGATATATATGAGCTATCAAAATTGCATGATATTTAAGGGGTATAAAACAAAACGATAGATCTATTAAGGAGTCGTTTTACAACATGTCAATCTAGAAACCCCAATATCTCTTGGACATGAAAACCCCACTATAAACATGTAGTTATTTTATCCTTACCAGAGCCTCCCAAACTATACTTGCTTCCGTTGACACTCCAGACATATTTTCAACATCTTTGTATCTGCATTTATAATTTATCCCAAATCTCAACTCTCGTATATAACAGTCTGTTCAATGAAGTGTCTTTATATGAGCACATGGCTAAAAATCATATTCTCAGCCTAGAGCATCCACAGAAAGGAAACATATAATATCCCCATGGTTAATTAGCTAATTAGTAGTAATCTTGATTGTTAAACACTACAGAGAATACCAGTTTTAGAACTGGAAAATGTTGGATTCTAGGACTGCTTTTTTACTTTGGGAACTTGCTTAATATCTCTGGGACTCAAGTTCTTCAACCATTACCCATTAAGAGTATCTTCAGGTGATTAGATCTTCACCGCCCTCTCACAGAGTTAGGCAAGAATCACTAACATAAGATAAATGTATTTGTAGATGTATATTGTAATGCTCTTAAGAATCAAGTAATTAATAATAGAAGAAAAGTTGATCAATATCTTTACTCTTTTCCTTTCCCAAGCGTTGTTTTGTTTGCTTTTGCTTTGACAAATAGGTATAGTTTAAATGATCGTAATCTTAGAGATGGGAAGAAAGGTAAAAAGTTGAGTAATAATTACCATAAAGGACACAAATTGCTCACCATGTTCACATCACCACCCTCCCTCCCTACCTGCAATGCACACAGCATATAATTCAGGGTGCACTGCTATAAAGTGACTACCACATGAGAAAATCCTTGTTCCATAAGCATTTGTCATATTCCATTTATTACAGTTGTATCAAAAGGAAATTTGCTATGAGCCACCTGTAAGGATGCTTTTTTAGTAATGGTATGCGTTACAGAGAGTGTATAACAAATAAACAGTTACCACTTACTTATCTATATTTGGATTGTTCACTTTGTGTGTTTTCTCTGACAAACTTTAAAAACCAAACCAGTTTCCCTTTATCATCACCCTACAATGTGAGGAACTATTTCTCCCCACCCACACACATTCTCCAGTGTGTATTTTGGAAATGAAAACCTATTTATTATTATCCTAAGCAAAATTAAGTTATGACTGTAAATCTGCTGCCAGAACACAGTCAGGACATCTTCCAAAGGCAAATATAAATGATTTGAGGTCATTCGTTTTTACTCTCTTCTCTTCTCAGAGAAGAGAGAATCTACTTTATTCTTTGCTTCAAATACCCTTTCTTTTAGTTTCCCTTCTTTTCTGCCACTTGCAATCTGCACTGTTTGTTAAAATTAGTACAATGATGATCTGAAATCTGAGGTCACCAAAGGACCATGTTTTAAACAGTGAGATTCACAGGTCCTCCCCAGAGACACTAATCACTGGAAACACATGTGTTGAGGCTCACTGCAATAATTTCTCTGACACGTATGGAAGACCACTGGTCTCACACAGATCAGAATGGACCCACGCTCAATTTCCCACACACAACCATTCACTGGGCTGCTGTCTTAACTCTCCGACTCTGAGTGCTTTTAGTATCTGGATATTAACAGTGAGGACCTTTCATTTCAAAGCATCTCAAGCAATCCAGCTGTACTTTATTTTCAACCTTATTTTAGTCCTGGATATAAATATTGCAAGGCCACCAAGTTTCCCAAATTAAGATAAACAGACACACAAAGAACACTTCTAAATGTGACCTACTTAAAGTTAGCAGGGTCTTTAATTTTGAAAAACTATTTACCTACTTTAACTTCTCTTTTATAAAACATGGGTTTCTTATCAAACCCTTAGCTGGGGAAAATTACTTCTCTAAGTATTTCATCAGATTTTCAAACCAATTAGGATAATTATCAGCACAATTTAAACAGATTTCTTAATTATAGCTACAAGTCTCTCTCTCTCTCAGAGAAAACAAGTCCAAGAGCTTTTAACAAAAAGAGTTTTCTGTAAATAGTAGGTGAGTACAAATTTCCATGCCTCACATAAGTGGAAGAAATATTTCTTCTAGCATCCATTTGCAGGTCATAAAGAAAGCCTTCCTCCTCACTCCTAACACTGTAGGCTCATACCTACATTTCTTGGTGACTAATATTTGAGTACACATCACTTCACACTGACACTGGCTGAAAAACAACATCTCTGACCATCTCATTATTTTAAAAGTGTGAAGCTGTCTTGGCTATCCTTCCACATTTAGCTTGGGATAGCTCATTTTTATTCCTTGTTAAGGAAACACTAGCCTAAGAAGCAAGGAGGTCTTGTGTTTGTGCTACGATTTATCTTCTCTCTGCTTTTATAGAGAGTCATGATTGAAAGCACACCACTTACTCGTGTCTGACATGGATTCACGTGGGGAGAGGGTAGGCTTGAACAAATGCTTTAAAGAAGAGTTCAAGCAGGTCAAGTTCACTGAAAGGGCATAATCTGCCCTGAGCACAGGCCAACTGATGCATGTTCTAAGATATGCCAACTACACAGGGAGCGAACAATGCATAATTCATTACCAGTTTTTGAAAGCCAAAAGTACATGTTGCCATCAGCTTTCCCCTTTCATTAAAAAACCTAAGTGTATGCCGAGGGAAGTGTAATCACACAGGTCAACTTTGTCAAATGTAATTTTGGGGAGAGTTGTTTGAATAGTGAAATGAAAATGAAAGTTGCTCAGTCATGTCCCACTCTGCGACCCCATGAACTATATGCCTTTCCCTTCTCCAGGGGATCTTCCCAACCCGAGGCTCTAACCCAGGTCTCCCGCATTGCAGACGATTCTTTACCAGCTGAGCCACAAGGGAACCATATTTGAATAACGTATTCAATTCAAATGACACTTTTGAATGTCCATGGGGTGATTAGAAAATATCAAACAGGTGTCCAAATGTGAACAAACAACAGGGACTTATCAGCTCTATGTATACCAAGGTTAACAACTGAAATCAACATATAAAGAAGGCACCAATTTTTTTTTTAAATCATAGGGACATTGTATCAAGATGGCAGAGTTGGAGGACATGAAGCTCACCTCCCCCCATGCACACATTAAAAATATGCCTACATGCGGAACAATTCCTCTGGAAAACCAACTGAAAACTGGCAAAGAACTCCTATACAACCAAAGCTGCAAGAAAGATTTCCATGTAACTGAGTAGGACAGAAAAAAGATATAGAGTTGGGGCCTCTGCCCACAGGAGGGATGTGAAAGGAAGAGAAAACTTGCATGGGCAGATCCTCACCCTGGGGAGTTCAAGCCACAGAGTGGGCATGCCGGTCCTGGGGTCCAAGAAGAGGAAACCTTGGCTGCCGGAAGAACTGCTGGGACAGGTGAATGCACTGGAAACGCCTAGACTCTACTTGAGGAGAGTGTGTGAATGCTGGCTTGCCAATGGAGAGGGTGGAAGGAGCTCTGCACTGCTGGCTGCTGCCTTGCCACTCTCCCTAGTTTGAGCAGGTGAACATTCTGGCCCCACTCATTCCACACCACAGCTTGATGTGGGACCCAAGCCAGCCAGGCCCTGCGAAAAGACGGTCTAGCTACACAGTGACAGACCAGAGGCCTGGAGTGTGGTCCAGGTAGGCAACGATGGCCATTTTCAGTGCTTAGTCAAGTGGTGCCAGGAACAAGCCTGCCTCAGTCCAACTCCTAGCAGATTACTCTGGCCCCATCTGCTCCATGCCACATCTTGGCACTGGATCTGGAACAGACAAATTTCTAGAAACATACAGCCCGCCAAGACTGAGTTAAGAAAAACAGACAACCTGAAAAGACTGATCACTAGAAGTGAAACAGAGTTTGTAATTAAAAAAAAAAATTCCTTCAACAAAAAGTCCAGGACCAGACGGCCTCACTGAAGAATGCCACCAAACGTGTAAATAAGTTCTACCTATCCTTCTCAAATCATTCCAAAAACTGAAGGGGAGGAAACATTCCCAAATTCATTCTACAGGGCCAACATCACCCTGATATTAAAACCTGACAAAGACACTACGAAATAAGAAAATTATACATCAATATTTTTGATGTATATAGATGCAAAAATCATCAACAGAGTACTAGCAAACTGAATCTAACAAACATATAAAAAGGCTCATTCACTATGATTAAGCTGGATTTATTCCAGGGTCATAAGGATGGTTAAATATATGCAAATCAATGTGATACACCACAGTAACAAAAGGAACAAAAACAGCAACAATAAAAACCCGTATGACCTTATCAGTAGACATGGGGAAAGCATCTGACAAAATTCAACATCCATTCATAAGAAGAGCTCTCAAAGTGGGTATCAGTTCGGTCCAGTTTAGTCGCTCAGTCGTGTCCGACTCTATGCGACCGCATGGACTGCAGCACGCCAGGCCTCCCTGTCCATCACCAACTCCCGGAGCTTGCTCAAACTCATGTCCATCGAGTTGGTGATGCCATCCAACCATCTCATCCTTTGTCATCCCCTTCTTCCACCTTCAATCTTTCCCAGCATCAGGGTCTTTTCCAATGAGTCAGTTCTTCACATCAGATGGCCAAAGTATTGGAGCTTCAGCTTCAGCATCCAGTGAATATTCAGATTCCAATGAATATTCAGGACTGACTTCCTTTAGGATGGACTGGTTGGATCTCCTTGCAGTCCAAGGGACTCTCAAGAGTCTTTTCCAACACCACAGTTCAAAAGCTTCAATTCTTTGGTGCTCAGTTTTCTTCATGGTCCAACTTTCACATCCATACATGACCACTGGAAAAACCATAGCTTTGACTAGACAGACCATTGTTGGCAAAATAATGTCTCTGCTTTTTAATATGCTGTCTAGATTGGTCATAGCTTTTCTTCAAAGGAGCAAGCATCTTTTAATTTCATGGCTGCAATCACCATCTACAGTGATTTTGGAGCCCAAGAAAATAAAGTCTGTCACTATATCCGTGGTTTCCCCACCTATCTGCAATGAAATGATGGGACAGGGTGCCATGATCTTTGTTTTTTTGAATGTTGAGTTTTAAGCCAGCTTTTTCACTCTCCTCTTTCACTTTCATCAAGAGGCTCTTTAGTTATTCTTTGCTTTTTGCCATAAGGTTGGCATATCTGAAGTTATGGATATTTCTCCTGGCAATCTTGAATCCATCTTCATCCAGCTTCATCCAGCCCAGCATTTAACTTATAAGTTAAATAAGCAAGGTGTCAATTTACAGCCTTGATGTACTCCTTTCCCAATTTGGAACCAATCTATTGTTTCATGTCTGGTTCTACCTGTTGCTTCTTGATCTGCTTACAGGTTTCTCAGGAGGCAGCTCAGGTGGTCTGGTATTCCCATCTCTTGAAGAATTTTCCACAGTTTGTTCTGATTCACACAGTCAAAGGCTTTAGCATAGTCAATGAAGCAGAAGTAGATGTTTTCCTGAAATAGTCTTGCTTTGTCTGTGTTCCAGTGGATGTTGGCAATTTGATCTCTGGTTCCTCTGCCTTTTCTAAATCCAGCTTGAACATCTGGAAGTTCTCGGTTCACATACTGTTGAAGCCTAGCTTGGAAAAAAGGTAATTACTATTGGATCATCACTAAAATAACATATATATTATAGAAATGGAATAAAACTGGACTTTCAAACTCCTATATATAAAGAGTCTAAGTATGTACTGCAAACAAATGAGGCAAAACAAGAGAGTCTTATGGGAAACCAGAGCTCACATGCATGTTTAGCATTTGTTGTCATGAGAGTATGTGAACCCAGGGATGCCAGATTGTTTTTTTTTTTTTTTTTTTTTTTAGGAAAGAGAAAAGTTCAAAAAAAATTTTTTTAATTAATTTAATTGTATCAGCCAACTCAAAATTAGAAAAAAAAAAACATTATGAGAGCCAAATAAAACATATCTGCAGCCCACATTTAAATGGTGAGCTGCCAGTCTCTAAGTAGACAGGCAGTTTCTAAGTAGAGCACATCTGGGAGAAGAACGTATAAGGGATGAGGCAGATCAGAAACAATTAAGAGTTTGTAAAGGAAAAACTGTTACTTCCATCCAACATAAAGCATATACAACTCAAAAAGTTCACAATTCAAAATTTAAAAGCACCACTTAATAGAAAATTAGGACTGCTTTAATTGGATAAATTGGACCTCCCAGGTGGCTCAGGGGTAAAGAATCTGCCTGCCAGGCAGGAGATGTGGTTTCTATCCCTGGGAAGATCCTCTGGAAAAAGACAGTGGCAACCCACTCCAGTATTCTTGCCTAAAAAGTCCCATAGACAGAGGAGTCTGGTGGGCTACAGTCCTTGGGGTCCCAAAAGAGTCAGACATGACATAATAAGTAAACAGCAACAAACTGAATAAATTAATGCACTAATAGTAAAGTTGCACAAGGCATTGTGCTAAAGCATCGTAAAGGAAATAATGATGAGCAGGACATCATTCTTGTCCTTTAGAAGTTTACTCTTTCGTGTAGAGAATAGGAAGTTAACAGAATAGTGGGAATACAGGAAGAATATGAGGTCATTAGAGGGTAAGTACAAAGTTTCTTTCAAAGAACTGAGAACTTATATTTGGATTGCAAGCTCAAAACCGTTTCCAGAAGATGGAGTGAACCAAAAAGCAGTGGAGACCAGGTGATTCAGTCAATCAACAGATGACAAATACCTACTGAATGCCTCCCAGACATAATCTGGATGTACAGGTTACAACAATGAATAAGACACTAGAGATTCTGAACTCACCAAACTTACAGTTTAGAGTGGGGTAACAAATAATACAGTTGATCACTGAACAACATGGATTTCAAAGGCATGGGACACTTACATGTGGATTTTTCTGATATTTTTATTGTTCAGATCTTTAAGTTAACTAAGTGCAGGAAAATGTTTCATTTGATCAAAGATTACAGTATTTAGAATCAAAAGGACTAGAGTTTGAGTTTTGATCCCATTCAAATTGTTTCAGCTTCCTGTCCTTGGGTAAGTCATTTATCAATTTCTTTCTTTTTGAGGCAGAGAACACAGTTACATGGATTTTTAACTGTGCTGGAAAGGAGGAGTTAGTGTCCCAACTCCCACATTGTTCAAGAGTCAACTGTATATAAGAAAGCAAACCTAGAAAATATTACTTAAAGTACCGAGAAGTGTTGAGAAGAAAATCACCAAGGATCAAGATAGACATGCCTCCTCCATTTACAGAGGTGGTATTATTCTCGCTATACATTCAAATGGAAACTCAGGGGCCCTGAACTGCCAAACCTAAGTCTGAAAACAGAATGTGCTTATTTCCTTAAAATGCCATATTTGTCACCTCTAAAGAAATACACCTCTTCAAGCTGTCTGTTGCTGTCTTCCATCACACATGCAGTAATGAGATCAAAGTAACTGAAGCTTAGTAGGGCAGACAGGGAAAGTGTCTCTGGAGAGAGTTGGGAAGCAGGATGTGAGTGGTTCTGAGGCATGTCCCATGCAGAAGGAACAGTAGGAAGGAGACCCAAAAAAGGATTGAGCTTGATATCCTTCAAGAACTGAAAGGAGACCAGCATGACAGGAATAGTGAACGAGATGTAGTATAGAAAGGTTGGGGTCAGTGAGGTAGGCAGTGGTGAGTAATGTGGCCATGGTATGAGACTGCTTTTTTTTCTGGATGCAGAGTGATGTCACTGGAGGATTTTAAATGGGAAAGTAATATGATCAATTTAGGCCTAATGAAGGTCAACCTAGTTTGTCTTTGGGTGCAATAAGGAAGTTTGGTAAGGGTGTAATAAGGGAGTTGGGAGCAAGTGTGGAGGTGGGGGTATCACTTGGAAGGCTCTATCAGCATTTAATACCCTGAAATATACTTTAGTCAACATGCCATTCCTCTTACCAATATGCCACGCCTCTTATCTGTTATCTAACAGAAGTTATAGCCAACACCATATCTATTACATGATTAATTCAGTTCAGTGAAACCTCTGATGAACATTCCCATGATGATATTGGCAAAAATGTATTTTCGTATTGATTAGCATGTGATGACACAACAATGAAGGGGTTTTGGTACACCATGTGACTTGGCATACCAAGAGATAAGGAATTTATCTACCTGGTGGTTAACTCGAATAATGTAGAAAACACCTGTTTGGGGGAATGGTGTGGAGAAAGAACAAGATTTACATTGTATTATATGCCACCTCAACTTATACTATAAACATTAAATAATATTGCCTAAAATGGGCTTCCCTGGTGGCTCAGCAGTAAAGAATTCACCTGCAATGCAGGAAATGCAGGAGACGCAGGTTTGATCCCTGGATTGGGAAGATCCCCTAGAGGAGGAAATGGCCACCCACTCCAGTATTCTTGCCTGGAAAACTCCCATGGACAGAGGAGCCTGCTGGGCTATGGTCCATGTGACTGCAAAGTGTTGGACATGACTGAGTGACTGAGCATGCATGCACTCATTGCCTAAAATGCACAGCAGTTCACATTATATTATCAGATTTCCACTATGTTCTTTTTGTAACGGTGATTATATTTGCCTCCAAGGAAATAAACATTTAACTCTTAAACTTAAAATTAGAAAACCTTAATATAGCAAATGTTTCTTCCCCAATGGATAATAATCATTCAACAGAATAATTTAACTTCAGATGTGGACCCTTAAGTAATTACAAAGATATTTATGAGATTAAAAAATTCATAAGATATATAATAAAGCCAATAAATCTGAAAAATCAAGAAAGAACAAGAGATTTTTCTAGAATTATATTCTATATCTATCTAGAGACAAGGAGAGAGACATAGAGAGAGACAGAGGTGGAGAGAGACAGGGAGAGACAGAATAGATCCAAGATGAAATGAATATTGAATTAGATGAATTATTAAGGACATTAATGTGGTTTTCAATATTCTCCTATAAAACTCTCAAAAAACACTTTTACTGTTTAATTTCAGCAAATTTCTAAGGAATAGAGAACCTCTACCATATACAACTGTTCCTGAAGAAAAATTGTACCACTTATATAAAGACTGGAAAGAATAGGTTCTGTTGCAAATGACAGAAAATCCAAAGAATCAGGATAGTAGTTTTTGTTTTGGGTTTTTTCTTTTCCATCTTGTAAACTTGAGTTTTGCCTCTTGACCTGGGTTAATTGTGAACTGACAAGCAGAAATTCGGGTTTATTGTTCTTTCACTGCATGGTTCAACAGAATACTCTAACACTGGCCATCATTTCTGCATTCCAACCCAAAAAGAGATGATAAGAAGTTGTATTTCCCTTTAAATATAGTTGTCTGAAACTGCATAGATTCCAGATTGTCCTTTTTTTTTTTTTTTTTTTTTTAGGAAAGAGAAAAGTTCAAAAAAAATTTTTTTAATTAATTTAATTGTATCAGCCAACTCAAAATTAGAAAAAAAAAAACATTATGAGAGCCAAATAAAACATATCTGCAGCCCACATTTAAATGGTGAGCTGCCAGTCTCTAAGTAGACAGGCAGTTTCTAAGTAGAGCACATCTGGGAGAAGAACGTATAAGGGATGAGGCAGATCAGAAACAATTAAGAGTTTGTAAAGGAAAAACTGTTACTTCCATCCAACATAAAGCATATACAACTCAAAAAGTTCACAATTCAAAATTTAAAAGCACCACTTAATAGAAAATTAGGACTGCTTTAATTGGATAAATTGGACCTCCCAGGTGGCTCAGGGGTAAAGAATCTGCCTGCCAGGCAGGAGATGTGGTTTCTATCCCTGGGAAGATCCTCTGGAAAAAGACAGTGGCAACCCACTCCAGTATTCTTGCCTAAAAAGTCCCATAGACAGAGGAGTCTGGTGGGCTACAGTCCTTGGGGTCCCAAAAGAGTCAGACATGACATAATAAGTAAACAGCAACAAACTGAATAAATTAATGCACTAATAGTAAAGTTGCACAAGGCATTGTGCTAAAGCATCGTAAAGGAAATAATGATGAGCAGGACATCATTCTTGTCCTTTAGAAGTTTACTCTTTCGTGTAGAGAATAGGAAGTTAACAGAATAGTGGGAATACAGGAAGAATATGAGGTCATTAGAGGGTAAGTACAAAGTTTCTTTCAAAGAACTGAGAACTTATATTTGGATTGCAAGCTCAAAACCGTTTCCAGAAGATGGAGTGAACCAAAAAGCAGTGGAGACCAGGTGATTCAGTCAATCAACAGATGACAAATACCTACTGAATGCCTCCCAGACATAATCTGGATGTACAGGTTACAACAAT
>SJYX01000244.1:19757-31494 GCA_006410675.1 Oreotragus oreotragus | reverse complement strand
TTCCCAGCAACAGAAGCCGCCACTGTGAGAAGCCCGCGCACCGCAATGAAGAATAGACCCTGCGTGTCACAGCTAGAGAAAGCCCAGGAGCAGCAACAAAGACCCAGCACAACCAAAAATAAATAACAAAGGATTTTTCAAAAAGAAATAAAAGGATATTCTCCCAGAAACAAATGCGTAATGGAAAGTTCTTCTGGCGTGAGAGTTTGGGGGCAATTGATACAGAGGGAGAAAAAGAAAACACATTCTGAGGACTGAACTCTCTAAAGTAAGGGTTTTATGAGAGAGAGTTAGGGACAATTGTGCAAAATAGTTTGTGCCTTGCTTCTCAGGGTCTAACTCTGGGACATTTCAAATCTCAGGTTCAGCGTGGCACCATGACCCAGTAATACTCGTCTTTCAGGTTTGAGGTGAGACTTCACTTACTTAAGCAGGCATTCCCTGACCACCATCTCATCTCTACTGCTGGTAATATCCTTATTGCTTTGTAATTTTCCATCGTAAATTATACATTCACCATACTCCTCCTCCAAGAACTTGTCTGTCTTTCCAGCTAAGCTCCATGATGGCTGACACTACATCTATCTGGCTGACCCTTGTACCCTCAATAGCTTGCTCCACGCGTGGCATTATTTAGTCTCTTTATAGGAAACTAATGAATGTACTGAAAAAATAAGTAAATGAATGCACAAAGGACAGGCTGGGGATAAATACTGTGGAAGCGCTTGTAACCAGGCAAGTACAGACATCAATTGGAGCAGAGTTCCTCTGACATGGTAGGCGGTTTCAGGCTCTTGTGATTTATTTTGCAAGAGTGAATACACTGCTAAATATAAAATATGGAAGGCCTGAATAACATCTAGAAAAATCCACCACACTCCAAATAATCTTCTTCAGCAGCCTTGAATAGAACCAGATACTCCGAAGAGAACACCATTCTCCATTAACTGGTGGTTGTTCCATTGCTCAGTCATGTCCGACTCTCCATGATCCCAAGCATGCCAGGCTTCCCTTCTCCATCACCATCTTCACCATCTCCCAGAGCTTGCTCAAATGCATGTCCATTTAGTTAGTGATGCCATCCAACCATCTTGTCCTCTGTCGCCTCCTTCTCCTCCTGCCTTCACTCTCCCAGCATCAGGGTCTTTTCAAATGAGTCGGCTCTTCACATCAGGGGGCCAAAGTATTGGAACTTCAGCTTCAGCATCAGTCCTTCCAATAAATATTCAGGACTGATTTCCTTTAAGATTGACTGGTTTGANGTCAGTGATGCCATCCAACCATCTTGTCCTCTGTCGCCTCCTTCTCCTCCTGCCTTCACTCTCCCAGCATCAGGGTCTTTTCAAATGAGTCGGCTCTTCACATCAGGGGGCCAAAGTATTGGAACTTCAGCTTCAGCATCAGTCCTTCCAATAAATATTCAGGACTGATTTCCTTTAAGATTGACTGGTTTGATCTCCTTGCTGTCCAAGGGACTCTGAAGAGTCTTCTCCAGCACCGCAGTTCAAAAGCATCAATTCTCCAATGCTTAGTCTTCTTTATGGTCCAGCTCTCACATCCATACATGACTATTGGAAAAACCATAGCTTTGACTCTACAGACCTTTGTCAGCAATGTAATGTCTCTGCTTTTTAATATGCTGTTTAGGTTTGTCGCAAAGAGTCAGACACAACTGAGCAACTGAACTGAACTGAGGTTTGTCTTAGCTCTTCTTCCAAGGAGCAAGCTGCTGAAAAACCATTGACAGGAGAACGTTGGATCTCACCAAAAAAAGATACCTTGCATCCAGGGACAAAGGAGAAGCCCCAATAAGATGGTAGGAGGGGTGCAAACTTATTTAGAATCAAACCTCATACCCACCAGGGATACTCAGAGGGTGCAAACAAAAAATGCCTTCGGTACACCAGGACCCTGGGAAAGGATCAGTGACCTTCCTAAGAGACTGAGACAGGCCTGCCTATGAGTGTTTGAGTGTCTCCAGTGGAGGCACGGGTCAGCAGTGGCCTGCCTTGAGGATAGGGGTTCTGGCTGCAGCAGAACTGGGAGGCACGTTGTGTGGCAAAAGTCCTCTTAGAGAAGGTCACCATTAGTCCCACCATATAGCTGCCAAGCAGACAGCCCACAAACTGGAGGACAATTATACCAAAGACGTTCTTGCATAGCTGCAAAAGTTCTAGGGCCCACAGCAGATTTCCCAACCTGGGGATCCAGCAAAGGGACAGAGAAACTCCAGGGAATTTGACTTTGAAGGCCAGTGGGATTTGATTATAGAACTTCTACAGGACTGAGGAAACAGATCCTTGGAGGGCAGAACAAAACCTTGAGTGTACCAGGAGGAAGAAAGGAGCAGTGACCCACAATAGACTCAGCCAGACTTGCCTGTGAGTGTCCGGGAGTCTCTAGTGGAGGCGTGAGTTGATAGCGGTCGGCCACGGGGTCAGGGCATTGACTACAACAGTCCAGGGAGCCATGGCATGCTGGCATAAGTCCTTTTGAAGGAGATCGCCATTACCATCATTACCCCCATCACAATTTGACTTCAGGCCAAACTACAGGGAGGGAACACAGCCCCATCCATCAGCAGAATATTGGATTAAAGATTTACTGCTCATGGCCTTGCCCACCAGAGCAAGACCCAGTTTTCCCCACAGCCAGTCCCTCCCATCAGGAAGCTTGCACAAGTCTCTTATCCTTCTCCATCAGAGGGCAGACAGAATAAAAACCACAATCACAGAAAACTAACCGAATTGATCACATGGGTCACAGCCTTGTCTAACTCAATAAAACTATGAACCATGCCATGTAGGGCCACCCAAGATGGATGGGTCATGGTGGAGAGTTCTGACAAAACGTGGTCCACTCTAGAAGGGAATGCAAATCACTTCATTCTTGCCTTGAGAACCCTGTGAAGAGTATGAAAAGGCATTCATGGGTATCTGTCTCCAACAAGGACATGGTCCCTGGAGTACCTGACTTTGAGGAGGCTGGAGATAATCAGATGCTTGGGAGTTTAAAAGATGCAAAGTGGTCTTTTGCAGAGGTTGCCCACTGTCTAGTTGTCAGAACAAGCTGAATCTCAGAGAAGGAACATTTCCCGTATAGCTCCTGGACAGGTCTGTTTGGAACACAGATTGACTTCTCAAAGGATTTGACCTGACAACATGTTCCCCTATAAGGACTGGGTCTGTAATACTGTAGCCATAGTCTAGCCATAATACTGCAAAGTCATACTTCTCTGAAGAAAGAGCCTGCCTGGGAGCTATGTGTTTGCCACAGTAAAGCCAAGGTTCTGGCATATCAGTGTGTGAGAAGCTCCTCTCCTTGCAGAGAGGAATCAATGACATTGGATGGACCAAAATCTTGTCTCAAATGAATGCAAAGCTCACTTCAGGACTTCCAGCCCTTCTGCCTCTTGCTCCAAAGAACTGACTTTGCCACTGAAATTGTTGGCACAGTGAGTTCAGCGACAGACCAGGGGGAGGAAAGAACAAGGGAGGCTGGGCTAGTCAAGGGGGAGCCTTATGCTGTGAAGCTTGGTTTTGACACCTGTTGTCTAGGTCACTCTTCCTCCAGAGATACACTACTGTAGTCAGAGGAACTAAAGTTCGCTAGATTGCAGTCATGTGGGAAAGAGGTATTAATAAGAAACCCGTAGCGTGTGTGTGTGTCTATGTGAATATGTAACATAGCTACTTATAAAACATCATGAACATGTAAGATGCTGAGAACTTACCGTTGCTTCTTCCTCCCCTGGTTTCATGATTGATCTTTTCACCTCGCCAATCCAGCCCACCTGTGAATCCTCCTTCCTTACTAACAGCTCTACAAAACCTTTTTATTTAAAAAACAATTATTTTATATTTTATTCCTATCGCTTGTGGTTCTGGAGTTTGACAGGATCAGTGAGGTGTGAGGTGTTTCTTGCTCAGGGCTTCTGATCTCCGATTTCTGTGCTTCCAGTGAGATGGTGGCTGCACCTGGAGTCAGCTTTTATACTAACTGTTGGCTAATACCTCCACTGGGCTTCCCGCCAGAACACACCCCTCTCTGTAACCAGGCTTCCTCACCATATGACCTCTGGTTTCCAAGAGGAAGGCAAAGGCTCAGGCTCCGCTCAAGCTTCAGAAGGCATGGGGCGTGTCTCATCTAGATCCTATGAGTCAGGCAGTTTCAAAGACCAGAAGCAAAGAGAGAGGCCATGGAGCATCACTTTTGGATGGGAGGTGTGTCAAAGGACTTGGAGGCCATTTTTAAAAAGCACCTGTGCCATGCAGCTTGCGGGACCTTAGTTCCCTGACCAGAGGTTGAACTTGTGCCGCTTGTAGTAGAAGCTTGAAGCCCTAAGTACTGGATTGCCAGGGGATCCCTTACAAAACCTTTTATTTTTCCTTTCAGTGCTATTATTTTCTTGGTTTAGAATAGTCACTGAGAGGCAGGGCTCTGAAATCAGACTTTCTCAGCTTAAATTCCAATTCTACCACTTGCTTCTTTGTGACCTAGGAAAATTAACCTCATTTCTCCCTGTCTCAGCTTCCACTCTGTAAAATGGAGATTAAAATATCTCTAACCACATGGAATTGCTGTGGGAATTAAATAACATTTAAAACAATGCTTGGCATATTGTAACTCCTCAATGATATTCATTATCCTTCTTATAATTATTGCTATTAATACTCATTTGTAGCACTGTTTTATAGTTTAGAGGCATCGCTTTCATGGATTTTATGTAGTTAGTGAAATTTATGGTTTAAATGAAAGCTGGATCAAAATGGTTTCTCACCCATTCTCCATTCTAGGGCTTTAAATGTGGCAAGTGAGCTAGGTTGCTCTCAGGATGAACTGGAATGGAAGAAATCAAACTTACCAACCCAATGTCCATATCTCAGAGAAAATCACTATAGCATTAATTAGGCTGCCTTGGGCAGCTACAAATGGTGCCCAAACTGGCTTAAGCTAGAACCGAATGAATTAGCTCACATAGCAGATATCCAGCAATAGGGTGGGCTTCAGGGCTGGATGATTCAGAAATCTGATGATGCTATTTTGGTCCTGGTTTCTTTCCATTTCTCCCCTCTGTCCTTCTAATTCTGATTCCCCTTGTGTTCATACAGTGGTTGCCAATGGCAATCAGGGCACACATCTGCTTTCCCATCCAGTGAGCAAGAAAAAGAGGCTAGATACCCATGAAAGATTCTCAACTGGCATCTCCAAGAGGCTCTCCTCATGACTCAGGGGACTCCCCATATCTACCTAGAAAGGAAGACGGTGTTACCATCATTTTCTCAGGCCCAGCAGCTGGGGTGAAACAGATGCTGGAGATTCAGTCTGTGGCTTCCGTAGGCATGTGAAGAGGCTTTCGGATGGTGCCGGAACTTACCTGCTATGGTCCTCGAGTATCAACAAGTAGGGCTCTTCTGTTTATCATGTGTGTGTGCACGTGTGTGCGCGTGTGTGTGCACGTGTGTGTGTGTGCGTGTGTGTGTGCGCTTAGTTGCTCAGTCACGTCTGACTCTTTGTGACCCATAACTTTGGCCTGGGGGCCTAGACTCATGGGACTCCAGGTAGCTGGTCCTCTTTAGGCCTCTGACCCTGGACGGTTGGGGTCTTTTGCTCAGTCCTGACATCCCTTTTATGTATTTAGTTTTCTGATTTGGTGTAGGTAACCAACCCTGCTAGTTTTTTCCCAAGAGAGTGGGTCTTTTGAAGTGATGCGTGTACTGCCTTGCCTCAGCCTCCTGGAATGTGACCTCATTCCTTCCCCAGGTCAGTACCCTCATTAAACAACCTGCCCAGTCCTTGTCCAGCAGGCGTCCTGCCAGGCATGCACTTGACACAGGAATCCCTCTTCATGGGCTAGGCAGCCTTTACTGTTTAAGAGCATGGACTTCAAATCAAATAGACCAAGATCCACCTGAATTGCCACTTACTAGCTGTGTGGTCTTGAGCAATTTACTTATCTGAGACTTGACCTCATCATTTGTAGCGTGGAATTTTAATAACAGTGCTGAATTCATAGCATATTTGTGAGGATTAAATTAGATAATCCATGAGTCTATACCACATAGCCTCAATAAATATTATTTTCCTACTCAAGGATTATTCTTGCTCTTTGGTATGTCATATATTTCTCTGGGATGGAGCAAGGGTAGAGAGAGAGAGAGCAAGTGAGTGAACTCAGTGGCTAAGTCATGTCCAACTCTTAGCAACCCTACAGACTGCAGCCCGCCAGGCTCCCCCGTCCATGGGATTTTCCATGAAAGAATACTGGAGTGGGTTTCCATTTCCTTCTCCAGGGATCTTCCTAACCTAGGGATTGAACACACATCTCTGCATCTTCTACATTGGCAGGCAGATTCTTAACCACTGAGCCACTTAGGAGAGTGAGAGGGGAAAGGGGGATCAGCATATATAACTTAAAGGCAGGCATGGCAATCCACTCCAGTATTCTTGCCTGGAGAATCCCCATGGATAGAGGACCTGGTGGGCTACAGTTCATGGGGTTCCAAAGACTCGGACATGACTGAGCGACTAAGCATAAGCATCTATAATGCACCAGGCACTGTGCTGACCTGTCTGCTAAACCATGTGACAACTCACGCTGTCCTGTAACATTAGTCCCATGTTCCTCTGGATGGAGTGCTTATTGTAGAGGAGACAAACCTGGGTTGGAATCCAGGCTCTGAAACTCACTCTCCATGTAAATCTGGACAAGGCCCTTCCCCTCCATGTCCCCATGAATAGTGGCTGTTCCTATCTAATAGGCTTACTGCACAGACTGTATGAGTAAGCACTATGTAAAAGAAGCTTAGTCAGATAATGCTCAGCAAATATGAGTTCCTTAATTCCCATGCAGCCCCTGGTTAAGAGAAGGGCTTGAATGGAGAGAACATGGGGACATGCTAGGAAGAGACACCCTAGGGCTTTGGGATTCTGGGGGGATACTTTTCTCTTACTCCCGAGAGAACAAGGCTGTATAAACATCATGAGTGGACCTCCTGGTTGAGCTGGCAAAAAGACACAGATGGCTGGTCACCTTCATCCCTGGCCTTTCTGGCCCCAGGGCTTGGGAGGGGTGGTAATGACACAGCAGGAAGGAGTTCAAACAGCAGTTCTAAAGGTCAGCACACCTGGGTTTAGCTCTGGCTCTGCCACTCACTAGTCTTGTGACTTTGGTTCAGTCCTCCTAATCTCTGTGAGCCTCAGTTCCCCATCCAGGTGGGGATAATATCATATGGTCTCATTATGCACTGTTGCATGGCAGACCATGCCAAAACATAATGGCTTACAGCAGCAGTTCTTCCTCTTAGGGTTTGGGGCTGACTTGGTTCAACTGGGTGGTTCCTGCTGATGCTCTCATGCAGTTGCTGTCACATGGCAACTGGGTTGGAGTCATCCTAAGTTTGGACAGGCTCAGTATTCACAGTGGCTTTTTCATTCGCCTGTCTGACACCGAGGCTGGGTGGGGAACTCTCTTGCTGTTTGGCCTCTCCACACGGCTAGCTGGGACTTCACAGCACACTGATCTTAAGGTAGTCAGACTTCTCCCATGACAGCTGGCTTCCCCTAGAGTAAGCACGCCAAGAGATCAAGGCAGAAAGGGAAATGTGGCTTCTCACCTAGCCTTGGAAGTCCCTCTGGGCCCCTGATGCTGCAGTCCACTGGTTATAAGTGGGACATGAGGCCAGCCCAGATGCAAAGGAAGAAATGGGGAGGGGTGTCAAAGACAGGCCACCATCTTTAACTCACCGCCCCATGTGTCCCATTCTCTCAGGGCTGCTGCGAAAACGTTGAAAGATGGCATGCTCCAAAGTCATTAGCGTAAACCATGAAAGGGACGTGAGGTTACTGTTTCAGATCCATCCCTTCCTCTCTGTCCTAAATCAGGCCCTCATCCTCTTTATTCTGCACTGGGAGCCTTCAGAGCCGACTCCTGTCTCTGCATCAAATGCATCCTTCATAAATGTCGCCAGCCTTAGTGATCTCTCCAGACTAAGAGTGCATCTGCATCTTTACCCTAGTGGAAACCTGTCATTAGCCCAAGGCCCTCTGCGCTGCGGCTCTCGCTCACCTGTGCAGCCTTGGCTGTACGCTGAACCCCACAGTCAACCTATTCCGTTCCCCACTTCAGTAGCTCAGTGCCTTGGCCTACACCATTATTTCACCCCACAACTCCCTTCTCTTTGTACCTCTGCCCAAATCCCCACCTTTCAGGTAACAATTACTCCTAATTTAAAAAAAAAAATGTTGGGCCACACCACATGGCATGTGGTGGGATCTTAGTTCCCTGATTAGGGACCGAACTCACACTCCCTGCATTGGAAGTGCAGAGTCTTAACCACTGGATCACCAGCTAAGTCCCTACTCCTAATTTTAAGATTCCCTTCAAAGTCACTTTCTCCAAGAAGACTGACTCCAACTCTCTCCTTCTACTACTGTCCCATGTATCTGTTGGATTCAAGCATCCCTTCCATGAGCTCCCATAAAACCAGTGCTCCCTGCACACTAGACGTCTCACCATTGCCCCAGCCGCCCAAACATGGCCCTGACTCAGAGCCTTTGCACATGCTGTTTACGCTGTTCCCTCTGCCTGGGGTTCTCATTTCCTAAAAATTCACCAGATAACTGGCTTCCTCATTTCACTGAGGTCTCCAGTCCAATCTCACCCCCTCAGAAAAGGCTGCCCTGAACAGCCTGTCTAAAAGGGGCAGCCCTCCATCACATTCCATCCCCTCCATCTGCTTCTTGCCTTTCCAGGCCCTTACTGTTCAGTGTCTATGTGGTGCCGTGCGGCAGCCGGCTTGCACCAGCTTGCAAGAGCCATAGCGTGCGCCTTTCTCAATCAGTGTTCTATCAAGCCAGGTTGGTAGCTTGAAATTAGTCATGAGGAGAGCATTTTCAACAAGAAAATAAGCAAATGCTGCACATTATGGTCCTCTTTTTCTGGAGAACCTGTTGCTACACATCTACCAGCACACTGCTGTGCTGTGCTTAGTCGCTCAGTGGTGTCTGACTCTTTGTGACCCCAAGGACTGTAGCCCACCAGGCCCCTCTGTCCGTGGGGATTTTTCTCCAGGCAAGAATACTGGAGTGGGTAGCCTATCCCTTCTCCAGGGGAACTTCCCAACCCAGGAACTGAACCCAGGTCTCCTGCACTGAAGTTAGATTCTTTACCAGGGAAGCCCACCGGCACATTACTGTTGTTTATCTCCTATACTAGGTTATAATTCCCATGCAGGCAGAGCCTTTATTCATTCTGTATTCCCAGCATCTGTTGCAGTGCCTGATACAACATGTATATTTAATAATGTTTGTTGAATGAATGAACAAATGCACAAACCATCTACTGAGTAACAATAATCACACTGAACTGTGAGCTGAGGTCCTCGGAAGCAGAAACTGGCTCTTTTTTCATCTTTTGCATCCAATAGAGAGCCTGGCCCATAGAAGGAGACCAGAAATGTTTATAAACAAGAGAATACTGTATGCAAAGGGCTGGATCCATGTTGGCTTCAGCTGCACTCTGATGAGCACCAAAAGACTGGACTCGACAACTGCTCTGGTAGTTTCCATTATGCGCCAAAGATGGAAACCAGCACTAAAGCAGGCAGGGGAAAAGCACTGACCCGGAAGGCAAGGCTAAAGTTTTCTCATCCCATTGTAGCTGTCTGATCTTGGGCAAGTCACTTCCCCAACCTGGGCCATAGTTTTCCTATTGGTAAAATGAAGCAACTAGGAGTAGATGATGGGGTCCATTCTAACTCACCAACCGTGGTTGACTTTGTGTCTGGAGCTTCCCCAGGAAAGGCTGCTCTAACGTAGGGTAGGTGTGGGAAGAAGGTGGCTGACCTGGCAGAAATGCCCAGAAACCAAGGCCTGTGGTCCCCATTCCAGCCCCTCTTACCTTTCCCTGCCTTGTGATGGTGGCATCTGACTCGAGGCTTCCCTGAGAGTAATCATAGCGTGTTGGCCATTTTGCCTACTTAAGCTGGACATGGATGAGGTCTCAATGGGGTCTCCCGCACCGGGGGGAGCAGGAGGCTCTACACACCTGGAAACCTGAGCTCATTTGTGAGAAACGTCTCGGCCGAGTTGGTCGCCCAGCCCCTTGTTTCCCATTGTCATTTATGCTCCATAGAGGACACCCTGGCAGCTGAAAGAGCCCTGAGTGGGAGCAGGCTGAAGAGTAGAAGCTAGTACTTATTGAGTACTTACTGTGTACCAGGTGCTGCTCTAAGCTAAGGGTTGGCAAACTATAAATCTGTGACCCAAATCCTGTTTTTGTGTGGGTATTTGTTTTTGTATGGTACCTGAGCTAAGAATGTATTTTACATTTTTAAATAATTCTATATTATCATGTTAGTTGCACAGTCGTGTCTTTGCCACCCCACAGACTATAATCTGCCAGGCTCCTCTGTCCATGGAATTCTCCAAGCAAGAACACTGGAATGGGCTGCTGTGCCCTCCTCCAGAGGATCTTTCTGATCCAGGAATTGAACCCGTGTCTCCTGCATCTCCTGCATTGCAGGCAGATTCTTTACTGTCTGAGCCACCAGGGGGGCCCAAATAATTCTATAGATGTCTCCGAAATAGCCTTGAATTTTGCTCCTCAGCCCACAAAGCCTAAAATACTTAAAATCTAGCCTTTTATATAAACAGTTTGCTCACCTCAGCTCAAAATTTTAACTTACATGAACTCTTGGTCCTCACAATAATCTTATGAAGTAGGTTGCTATTATCCCCATTTTACAGATGAGAAAACAAAGGCATAAAGAAGTAAAGTGGTTTACTTTACTTAAGTCAAGTAGCCAAAAAAAATGCTCAACCTAAAAGCTGAGCATTAAGTTTTATTAAGTTAAGCATTAAGTTTTATTTGGGGATCTTAAGGAAAGACTATAGCCTGGCAGACAGCCTCTCAGATAGCTCTGAGGAACTGTTCCAAAAAGGTAAGGGAAGAGTCAGGATATATAGGAATTTTTGCTGGGAAAGAAAAACAATAAAGGAAACCCAAAAAAACATGTAGTTGAACATCAAAAGATTAACCACACACACACAAAACAGAACCTCAAGTGAATGATTTCAGTGCTTTTCTGCGTATGGGAAGACGTACAGTAAGAATCAGGGCTCGTTGAAATAATTTCATAGATACAATGTATGCATCTTAACTATCTAGGGCCAGTACCCACGGCACAGACTGCTTCCTGTTTTTCTCCATCCTGAATTCCCCTTGGGGTGCACTGTGGGTGTGTGTGGGAGGGTGGCTGCAATAGCTGGTGGCTTGATGGGGAGTAGCGTGTAGGGACAAACATTCATTGTTTACTGGAATGGCAGGCAACATTCCCTTTCTACATGGTGAAGTCGGTATTTGAACCCAGGCAGCTGGTTTTTAAGTTATTTCTCAAAATCAGACTGCCTGATGTTTTCACTAACTGGCACTGTGAGCTTTAAGAAGTCATTCCACTGTGTCTGGTAAACGAGGTGAGGGCACCGAACTCGACAGAAATTCTAAACTGGGAGTGAGAGAGTCCCTGAGATGAGTAAACTCAGGGACTCTGTGGCCCCCACTGGAAACTACACAGTTTAGCGTTTCTGCCTTTGTGCACAGCTGTATTTCTTTGAGGAAAAAACGCACCACTTTTCTGAGACATGGGACTCCAGAATTCAAAATAGATTAGAACTACTGGACTGGCTGTCTTGGAAACTCATTTCCAACTTTAACATCCTTTGATGTTCTTAATTC
>SJYX01000243.1:237870-270409 GCA_006410675.1 Oreotragus oreotragus | reverse complement strand
CATATCCTTAGGCACCTGGGAATATATTAATCAATGTATTTGGAATATAAAAAAGGAAATACAGTAGTTTTTAAAGGTTAGCAATACTAGACTTTTCGAGTTAATGAATTTTCTTCTTTATTATAGATCACTGTACTTTGTTATAAATCACTGTGTCCTTGCTATGTAAAAATGTAACTTTATCACTATCTTAAGACTAAGTAGATCTTAAGGGGAACATTGGTGAAAGGATTTTCATTTGTTGGGCTAATATTTGCTGCTAAATCTCCATATTCTCTGTCTTTATAATGAATATAACTAGCATATAGGAGAAATAAGTATTAACCTTTAAGCATATAGGAGAAATAAGAATTAACCTTTAAGATTAATCATGTTAACCTTGGGTTAAATAAATTCCTTTCTTGATTGTAACTCACTACACCCTCACCCTATAGGAATGCAACTTTATTTGGAGGGTGGTGCCTGGTTTAGGAAAAAACACCCTTGGAAGAAATGTTTTTTGGTTATCAGAAAGAAAGAGTCATAAATGTCAGCGAGCCTTATGGCAAGAAGATGATGTAAAAACCCCTAAGACTTTTTTTTATACATTTATATGAAGCACCTGATTTTGATAAAGGTCAGAACTGCTGACCCCCGCATGATTCTGTATTCATCCCTATGTGTAACAAAAGGTATATAAGCAAACCCAAAAATAAAGAAATCGGATTAGTTTCCGGAAAGACTGATTCCCTCATGTCGTTTCTTTCTGCTCCTCGTTTTTCTGGCTGAATTCCCATCTGGAGCGTGGGTGCTCGCCACGTCTACTTACTTGCCCCGGTTTTCAAGCCCACACGAGAAGGAGCCCAAGGAGGGGTGCCTTCCGATATTCAAGTGGCACCGGTGGCCCAACGTAGATGGTGCAAATTCCTTGTCTTGGAATTTTATTGGTATCCCACATAAACCAAGTTATTCAGCTTCTTTTCCTCTCCTACTATTTTCTGGCCGAATTCCCATCTGGTGCACGGGTACCCACCAAGCCTATTAATTTTGCCTGGGCTTCTAAGATCGGACCGGGGGGTGGGGGGTTGGGGTCAGTGCTTCCTCTCCTTCGGGAGAACGGGAAGACACCTGCGGCCTACGTAGGTGGTGATTGGTATTCCATGCAAACCAAGTTATTTGGCCTCTTTTTTTCTGCTAATTTTCTAATCTCTCGCTATCTGTAATTAATTAAGTTTTTCAAGGTCGCCGACGCCGTCCCCACCTTCGAATTCCCTGGATCCACCGGGGCTGGACCCCGGCACTCAACATTGCTCATTATTAGAGAAACACAAATCAAACTCAATGAGGTACCATCTCACACTGGTCAGAATGGTCATCATCAAAAAGTCCACAAACAATAAATGCTAGAGAGGGTGTGGAAAAGGGGGAACACTCTTGCCCTCTTGTTGGGAATGCAGACTGATACAACCACTGTGGAGAATAGTATGGAGATTCCTTATAAAGCTAGGAATAAAACTACCATATGACCCAGCTATCCCACTACTGGACATATATTCTGAGGAGACCATAACTGAAAAAGATATGTACCTCCGTGTTCATTGCAGCACTATTTAAAATAGCTAGGAGATGGAAGCATGTCCTATAGCATGTCCAACAGCTAGGACATGTCCACCAACAGATGAATGGATAAAGAAGTGGTAATACAAATATACAACAGAATATTACTCAGCTATAAAAATGAGTGCATTTGAGTCAGTTATAATGAGGTGGTCGAAGCTAAAGCCTATCATACAAAGTGAAGCAAATCAGAAAGAGAAAGACAAATACTGTGTATTAACGCACATATAGGCATCTAGAGCGATGGTACTGATGAACCTATCTGCAGGGCAGCAGTGCAGTCGCAGACATGGACAACAGACTTGTGGACACAGCTGGGGAAGGAGAGGGTGGGGAGATTTGAGAGAGCAGCGTTGTATATAGGTAAAACAGATAGCTAGTGGGAATTCGCGGAATGACACAGGGAACCCAACCTGTGACACCTAGAGGGGTGGGACAGGGAGGGAGATTTTTAAGAGGGAGGGGGCATATGTATACCTATGGAGGATTCATGTTGATGTATGGCAGAAACCATTGCAGTATTATAAAGTAATCATCTTCCAATTTAAAGTAAAAGATTGTAAAAAAAAAAAAAAAAAANGAGGGGTGGGACAGGGAGGGAGATTTTTAAGAGGGAGGGGGCATATGTATACCTATGGAGGATTCATGTTGATGTATGGCAGAAACCATTGCAGTATTATAAAGTAATCATCTTCCAATTTAAAGTAAAAGATTGTAAAAAAAAAAAAAAAAAAAGGCAGCTGTAGAGTTTCTTCCACTTACTGATTTTTGGATCTATTCCAAACTACTTTGCATCAACCCCTGGGAGAACAGGAAAGCTCAAGAGACCACCTCATAAAAGCTTTGGAAAGCACACATTAGAGTAAATGAATGGACCTTTACACACAGTGAAATGGCTTAAACAGTGGCACCAAATGCAGTTTCAGTGCTGAACTCCATAGGCTTTCCTGAAGGCCTTGACAGTCAGCCCCACTAAATCTCCCAGCACAAGGAGCAAGGCTTGGGGACATGAATTATGGAGCTTCCTGGGGATAACGCAGGTCAGTGCAAAAGTAACTTTGATGCTCTCAGTTTAAGAAAATAAGAGTCAGAGCTACCTGCTGCTAATTAATACTCATTTCACACACATAAAAAGTTGGTTTCTCATTTACAACTAGCAAGGGGTTAAAAAGCAGATAAATCAAACCCACCTATATGTCTCCTCCCTGTCTGATTGTCAACCAACTCTCCCACCCACCAGCCAACCACAGCTCAACTCTAACCTGGCTTAGGAACACTTACAGTGGTCCTGCCAGAGCTCTATCCAGGCCAGGTCAGTAGATAGACTTTCATGATGCCTGCCTAGTTTGCCCCCTACAGAGCCCATGTTCTGAATTTGTTTTCCATTAGAGTTTGACGCTGGGAGGGATTGGGAGCAGGAGGAGAAGGGGACGACAGAGGATGAGATGGCTGGACGCCATCACCGACTCGACGGACATGAGTTTGAGTGAACTCCAGGAATTGGTGATGGACAGGGAGGCCTGGCGTGCGGTCGCAAAGAGTCGGACATGACTGAGCGACTAGACTGAACCGAGCGACATCCCCTCAAACCTATCTGCATTGCCTGATCCATCTTCCTCTCCTCTGCATCTTAGCAGTTTTCTCCCACGGTTTTCCAGCTTATTATCACTGAGTACAACCCTCCTTCAAATCTTTCTTTTCTCATCCTCCAATTACCCCTACCTGACAACAGAAATCTCAAAGTTCAAATCAGCTACTCCATGTGCTCTGAACGGTACACCCCCATTCCCAACCCCGAGAACTTTTTTCAAATTTCCACTCTCCTGATTTCCTTCTTTTCCCTGGTTCACCCCTTATCCCCTTGTTTCACTATGACTCATCTCCATCCATCCTCCCAGATGTCTCAATTCTCGAAACTTGTGTTTCAGCCCATCTTGGAGTTCAGTAAACTCCCATCCTTACCATCCAAGTAAACGAATCAATAGAAGAGCTTAAAACTGTGCCTAGCAAGTAATGAACAGCAAAGAAAAGTTATTTCTTCTCCTCCTCCTCTTTTTCTATTATTATTAGTGTTCCTATTTCCCTTCGAACTCTTTCCCCATCACCACTAATTCCACCCTAATTCAATAACTAAAACCATCACTCAAAGTTCACTGCAAATGATCTAAATCTTAAAAAAAAAAAAAGTAGGGGGAGGGGACGGAATTCCCTGGTAGCCCCATGGTTAGGACTGAGTGCTTTCACTGCCAGAGGCCAGGGTTCAATCCCTGGTTGGGGGACAGAAGATCCCACAAGCTGCGCTGCATGGCCAAAATTAAAAATTAAAGCTTGAACAACGACAAAAAAACACGCTCATAGCCTGAGAACAGATTTAATTAAAGCCTCGCTGGAAGTGCATATCCTTCGACTTGGCGGGTAATAACAGCATCTACCAGCTTTGCAGACAACTGAAAATACTCAAACAGCATCCATTCATTCCTCTTCCTCTGCGAGTTAGCCGGTGGCCGGGAGGGGTGCGGCCCGGAACGCCTCCCCCAGTGCAGAAGGTGGGCGCCCAGGTGATGCCACTATGACTCTCTCCCTCCTCTGCGCTCGCCTCCTGGCTCAGCTGGGAGATCTGCAGCAAGGGGCTGCCTCAGGGGTGCTTTGGCCGCTTTCGGACGCCGCGGAGCACGCAGGAGTCCTGGGAGGGGGCCGAGGCCAAGGTCCAGATGGGGCTGTGGCAGCCGTACTACGGCCTGCAGCTCCGAAAGCTAAGGACCCCGGAGCGAGAGGGTGTAGGAGGCGCGCAGAGGCGGCGGCCCGGGGAGTGCAACTCCCTCGCAAGCACCTGGATGGGGGACCTCGCCTCGCGTTTACCTGGACTCGACCTGCGGTGGCGGTGCTGGGCTTATGCTGAGCCAGTCGACCGCTCGGGCTCCTCGAAATCTTCACGTCGGCCTTCTCCGGAGCAAGATGCTGCAGGTTCCTGGGAGCTCTCAAACTGCGGCTCCCCTCGCCCGGGTCCTCTACGCCCCGCGCTCCGCCCTGGCCACGCCCGCCACACCCCCACCACGCTCCGGTCACGCCCTCTACGCCCCGCGCGCCCTCTACGCCCCGCGCGCCTCTACGCCCCGCGCTCCGCCCCAACCACGCCCTCCAGGCCTTCGGCTCCTCCCGCACTGGGCGCCCCCGCTTCCTGGACCTGGGCTCCCAGGAAGCGGATGGCACAGAGAACTAAGCACCCTTGTGCAATCGACAGGACTCAATTAAGTGGCTGCAAAGGAAGGGTGTCAGTGTTTGGGAGCTCCTGTCAATGTGCCAACAAGGAACAACTTTCACTCCCTGACAACTACTTTAGGTTAGTTGAAAAGAAATAGAAAAAGCACAGATCCAGCTGCCACACACAAAGCCTTAAAGATTTACCCTTAGTTTTGACCAGAGGAAAAAATAAATACATGTTCAGCTTGCCTCCACGACATTGCTTCTTCGAGTCCTAGCTTTTAAAAGCCTGAGTAACAAAACACCCTGCATATGCTAGTTAAATTAGTCAGTTCGACAAGGACAAATACTGCATGATATCACTTGTACACGGAATCCAAAAAATATGAGGAGCTACTGAATATAACAAAAGAGAAGCGGACTCACAGATCTAGAGAATAAATTAGTGGTTACCAGTGGGAAGAGGGGGCCGCATTATAGCGTAGATTAAGAGGTACAAACTATTATGTAAAATAAGCCACAAGAACGCAGGGAATATGGCCAATATTTTATAACTATAAATGGAGTATACTTTTAAACATTGTGACTCTCGATATTGCACACCTGTAACATATAATGTGTAACCAAGCAAAACCAAATAATGCTGCCTTCCCAGGGACAGACTCCCTCGCCCATATCCTCTGCTTTAGCTCCTCTGATAAGTGCCTAGATGGTAACAGCTGACGTACATTTATTTCCTGAGTTGTTTTACAGATGCTAAANATAATGTGTAACCAAGCAAAACCAAATAATGCTGCCTTCCCAGGGACAGACTCCCTCGCCCATATCCTCTGCTTTAGCTCCTCTGATAAGTGCCTAGATGGTAACAGCTGACGTACATTTATTTCCTGAGTTGTTTTACAGATGCTAAACCCCCAGGTGGAAGATGCTAACTAGTTCACTACTCCATGGCCAGAGTACATAGCCTCCAGGTCTACTGGAGCCTACTATTGTTCAGTGGTTTAGTCAAGTCTGATTCTCTGTGACCCCTTGAACTGCAGCACACCAGGCTTCCCTGTCCTTCACTGTCTCCCAGAGTTTGCTCAGCTCATGTCCATTGAGTCCATGATGCTTAAGGACAATGCCTAACTCTAAGATTAACTCCTGTGACGCACCCTGTTACCTCGCCATTAACCAGTCAGAGAATTGTGCATGGGCTGGTCATGTACCCTTTGGCTTACGTCCCTAACCTTGCCCATTGGCAATTGCAGGCTTTTTAAGCAGTAGCTGTCCAGACTCCTGGTATGGTGCCTTCCAATAAACGCTGCACTTTCCTTTACCACAGCCAGGTATCAGTAGTTGGTTTTTCTGTGGTAAGGCTCAGTAACAAATGTCTATCAACTACACTTCAATTTACAAAAGAAAAAAGAGTAATAAAAATCCGGGTAACCATTCTTGGACTCCCCCAAAACTGCCATAAAAGTTGAGTTTTATGACCCAGAAATGGAGTTTGGGATTCTAAAAAGCAGGTTTCGCCCCATTTTTACACAAGCTTTTCACCATGCTTCTTAGATGTCTATGGAATCACTTCATACATTAGAATGAAAGTCGAGAGCAAGGGCTGTATCTTATTCACTGCAGTATCCCCAATACCTACAACAGTGATGCATAACAGGTGCTCAATAAATATACGTGATTCTATTTAATTGACAAGTACTACAATATTTTCAGGGCTTCCCTGGTGGCTCAGCGAGTAAAGAATCCTCCTGCAATGCAAGAAACCTGGGTTAGATCCCTGGGTTGGGAAGATCCCCTGGAGAAGGGAACTGCTACTCACTCCAGTATTCTGGCCTGGAGAGTCGGACATTACTGAGCGACTTTCACTTCACAGTATTTTCAAAATAAACATAGACCTTATTGTAAATACAATATCAGGTCTATCTATAAAATGACTTTCTTTGTGCCGATTTTGCCTTGCTGGCAAATTATTGTAAGCATAAGTAAGACTAAAAAAGAGAGTTAGTGTCTTTAGTTAGAAGGAATTAAAGGTATTCCAGAAGAAAAATCCTATGAAATAAACACTTGCCACTGGCATATATTAGATACTTAACGAATGTTAAACTCTACATGTATTTTCTTGTGTATCAGATACAATGCTATGCCCGTAGAAAATGAATCTGAGTCTCAAAGAAGTTAACTACCTTGCCCAAATTTCAGAGCTACTGAGAAATTTCCCTGAGAGACTGGAATCCCTGTCCACCTGACTCTACAGTTTACACATTCCTACTTGGTGTTACTGTCTCTCAAATTTGAGGGTTGCTGAATGTCCACGACCTGCAAAGCATTGTGTTGGAAGTTTTGGATGGTCCAAAACTGAGGACAATGTAATCCCCTTTCAAAATTAGGGTTAAAATCCAGTTGAAAGTGGAAAAATGGTTGAAGGCAGCATACAATTAAAGGCAAACAAGAAGGAAATGGTCAAAGGAGTGTACTGTGTTAAGAGAACTCAAGTAAGAGCTGTCTGCTGTGAGTGGGGAGATGGTAGGAGGAAATTAGAATTATGAACATGGCTAATGCTTGAAATGGATAGGTAAGGTTTTTAACAGTAGTAATGCAGAACAGAGAACATTTTTAGGCATAAACAAAGCTCCAAAGAGAAAGTAATATGTGTACTTAACAAATGAGTGAGCCAGCTTTTTGGAGCATAACAGACTCTTAGGGGAGCAGATTTGGGCCTTAAGTGATGCTGAAGAGCAGACAATAGAATCCCACCATTATAGATATTTGAGCAGAAAATGACACGTGGGAAGAGGATCCAAGGGTGTTTAAGTGTAGGGGACTGGAACATGCAAAGGCTGAAAAGACCAATTCACAGTTTTTTGTAAGAATCCAGGCAAGGATTCTTGTTGTTGTTTAGTTGCTAACTTGTGTCCAACTCATTGTGACTCCATGGCCTGTAGCACACCAGGCTCCTCTGTCCATGGAATTCTCCAGGCAAGAATACTGGAGTGGGTTGCCATTTCCTTCTCCAATGCATGAAAGTGAAGTCGCTCAGTCGTGTCCAACTCCTAGAGACCCCATGGACTGCAGCCTACCAGGCTCCTCCATCCATGGAATTTTCCAGGCAAGAGTGCTGGAGTGGGTTTCCATTGCCTTCTCCGCAAATTCCAGGCTGGAAGGCTCCAAATTCCAACAGCTTTGAGGAACCCAGGTCCTGACCTGAAGGGAACTCGCGTCTCGTCTGCTTCAGGGACTACAAGTCCTTTCACCCACAGAAACAAGAAATGCCCTAGTGCTGAGATCCCTAAATACCTGAAGTAACCCCAGTTCCCCTCAGCCTGAGGCACCCTAAAAATAGCACCGAGAGAGACACCAAATTTCCCTAACCTCAGAGTCCCTGAATACCTCAGCCTGGGAACTCTTAATCCCTTCATCCTCAAGACCCCAACTATCCTGTAGGAGGGAAACCTAAAGCTTCTTAATGAGAAACCCCCGATTTCCTCAGCCTCAGAGATCCCAAGTTCTCTCAACCTGAGCATTCTACATCAGCCAAAAGACCCCTCAGTCCCCTTTGTTTGAGGAACCCCAGTTCCCCCAGCCCTGTGACCCTGATCTCTTCAAGTCAAGCGATTTGTCCCTTAGATGTAGAACACACATTGAGAAACCCCCGATTTCCTCAGCCTCAGAGATCCCAAGTTCTCTCAACCTGAGCATTCTACATCAGCCAAAAGACCCCTCAGTCCCCTTTGTTTGAGGAACCCCAGTTCCCCCAGCCCTGTGACCCTGATCTCTTCAAGTCAAGCGATTTGTCCCTTAGATGTAGAACACACATTATGCTCAGATTTTCCCAGAGTCCCCAGGCAGAGCCACCAAAACCCTTCTTGGAAAAATATTCTCTCTCTCGCACTGGAACAGAGCCCTGATTTCAGCCTGACACCAGTCCAGCAGTTAGGAACTTCCAGGTCTCCTTAGGACTCCCTCTGTCACCCACAGACACATCCCTCCTACTGCCTTTCCTCAGAGGAGCCAAGTTGTAGGGGAAGCAAAGAAACCAAATCTTGCTCACATTAGCCTGGTCTGTCACAGCCTGTCAGGATTCGTCCATCCCACCAAGACCCCCACCCTGACTTGCCCCACACCTTCCTGCCCCAAACACTCCATCCAAGGAAGACAGGCCTGGCTCTGGACAGTGGTCTGGGCTATCTCAGCATCTTCCACAGGCACCCAAGGCCAAGAACCCTTACAGATCCCCAGAGGAGAGCACTGAGGGAGATGCTGGGAGAACAGAGTGGAAGCCCATGGTGAGAGGTGGAGGTGGCAGAGCTAGGCTCTAAGCCGGCTCTATAGGAAGGATGTGGAGCTGGTCCCTTAAAGACCATAGAGTGCTTGCCTGCACTGCTGAGTGAACTTCTCTGTGAAGATACACAGGATGGGAGTGCCTGGCCCTGTCTGGAACAGGTGGGGTGGAGTGGGGCAGAACAGGATACTAGCATCGTCAAGTGCTTTGTGTCCAGGGAGAGTTAGGAAAATACTCAGTGTTTGCTCAGTTAAGCAGGGCACAGTCAGTAAGGAAAGTCTTCATCCCTGTCTCACAGACACCCAGTGGCGTCAGGCTACTCCCTGCACATAGGTAGAGGAGAAGGCCCAGCTCTAAGGGCTGACTTATATCAGTAAGTCACTGATGAAGTCTATTATTTTCTTTACGCCAAAGACGCTTTCAAAGACATTTCCATATACTTCTCCAAGGAAGAATGCGCAGAGATGGGAGAATGGGAAAAAGTCTATTATAGGAATGCAAAAAGGAACTGTGAAGCACTGATTACTATAGGTAACATGAAATGCTGGGCATCTGTGAGCCTGGGAAACATGAACCAGGTCTTCAGTCTCCATGTTAACTTGGCCCTCTCTTAGGTGGCTACATCTGCTCACAGTCTCCTTTTGTGTGGAGATTAACCTGGAGGAAATTTTTGTTCTTTTTTTTATCAATGTGGGGCTGGCCCTGGCAGTGTACAGCTCACCTCTTGCCCTGTTCTAGATTCTCCAAGCCCTACTAATTGGCCTGACTTTGTGACACTTTCCATTGCCTCTATGCTTTGTTCTTCCTTCTTAGAGCAAAAAATTTGCTTCTTTCTGGGTCTAGTATTCATGCATCACTGCAGGCAGGTCATCAAACCCCAGGTAGATGACACTGAGGATTCCGATGAAGAATGGACACCAAGGCAGCAAGGTGAGGGGCCAGGAGGATTTAGAGGTATCTTCCTGAAACTAACCTGGGTTTATGTCTTAGCTGCATCTCAGGCATTAGCAAAGAAAACATAATTTTCAGAAAACTAGCAAGATGCAGAACAGTATAGTATACAGTGAGACTATCCAGATGAAGTTTTTAAATACGTAAAATAATCAGCCTCCCCTTCTCTGCCATCTTATGTGCAGTTTACTCTGCTCCTCACCGTGTCTTCTGATAACTTTCAGGATCAAGTGATACCTGACCAAGAAACAAAAGCAGAATCATCCCATTCCCTCATGGATTCTAATGAAAACTGGTAATAAAACCAGATACAACTCCAAGAGAAGACACTGCAGAAAAACAAAGCTATAGGTCTATAAGGAGCCACACATGAGGTGGCACACATATTTGTGCTGTCGAGGTCACTTGCATCTTACCATATCACTCTGAAAACATCATTAATGCATCCATTTGTTTCACTGAAAAAATGATTTCTCTTTGTGTCAGTGTTTCTGCACTGGTGCTTTGGCTCAGTAACAAATATGAGAACTTTTGTTGAAACAAATTATATATTATAGGCATATATGTATAATTATTTATACATTAAAAATAGAGCAACTGACAAATAATCTCAAAAATATTTTCTCAATTCCAGAAAAATAAATGACCCAATCAAAACTGGGCCAAAGAACTAAACAGACATTTCTTCAAAGACGACATACAGATGGCTAACACATGAAAAGATGCTCAACATCACTCATTATCGGAGAAATGCAAACCAAAACCACAATGAGGTACCATTTCACACCAGTCAGAATGGCTGCCGTCCAAAAGTCTACAAGCAATAAATGCTGGAGAGGGTGTGGAGAAAAGGGAACCCTCTTACACTGTTGGTGGGAATGCAGACTAACACAGCCACTATGGAGAACAGTGTGGAGATTCCTTTAAAAAACTGGAAATAGAACTGCCATACGACCCAGCAATCCCACTGCTGGGCATACACACCAAGGAAACCAGAACTGAAAGAGACACGTGTATCCCAATGTTCATCGCAGCACTGTTTATAATAGCCAGGACATGGAAGCAACCTAGATGTCCATCAGCAGACGAATGGATAAGAAAGCTGTGGTACATATACACAATGAAGTATTACTCAGCCATTAAAAAGAATACATTTAAATCAGTTCTAATGAGGTGGATGAAACTGGAGCCTATTATACAGAGTGAAGTAAGCCAGAAAGAAAAACACCAATACAGTATACTAACGCATATATATGGAATTTAGAATGATGGCAACGATAACCCTGCATGCGAGACAGCCAAAGAGACACAGATGTATAGAACAGTCTTTTGGACTCGGTAGGAGAGGGCGAGGGTGGGATGATTTGGGAGAATGGCATTGAAACATGTACATTATATGTGAAACGGATCGCCAGTCCAGGTTCGATGCATGATACAGGATGCTCGGGGCTGGTGCACTGGGATGACCCAGAGGGACAGTACAGGGAGGGAGGAGGGACGGGGGTTCAGGATGGGGAACACGAGTACACCCGTGGCAGATTCATATCGATGTACGGCAAAACCAATACAATATTGTAAAGTAATTAGCTTCCAATTAAAATAAATTTATATTGAAAATACACAAAAAATGGGAGAATATTAAAAAATCTAAATGTGAATAAGAAGTACCAAATTCAGCACCAGAAGAGTAAGGGCTGGCAGATGGCTTCACTGTGTGTTTGTTAGTTTTCTTGTTTTTATCTTATTTTTGAATTCTGAAATAGAAATTAAAAGACCTGACGTGGTTGTGGCAGAGTACTGATGTAAGCCTGAATGAAGGTGGATGTATAGATTTTCCAGGAATTCTCAATAGTTTTATGTTTAAATTTTATCATTCTTTTTCTTTAAAGAACTATTATTTTTGCTAAACATTCTTAATGAAAGGGCAATTAAAGCCACCTTAATTAGACTATAAGTTCACCAGAGAATTTTCTAATACTAAGCTCATAATGATTCAGTCACTGGGTTAAATCTTAGAAGAGGAAAGATATTAACATATTATGTCATTACATTATTTATGCATATATATTTAACCACACCACATGATCTTCTTACGCTAAGATGAACCTAATTCTCTGTCTTGATTCTGGGAAAGGGTTTGAGATAACTATTTACTCTCCCTGATCTTTCCCACATTTCACTGCTGACCAGAGACAGCATCAGGTAAACAAAATGAAGTATGCTCATTATAAAATAGAAGTGAGCAGCTCACTTCCTCTTCTGCTGCTCAGAGCAGAGTTTAGAAGAGTTAATCTGCCTAGACTGGAGAAAACAATTTAGATTAGTTCCATGAGCCTCCATATATGGATTTCTATTCTCTTAGTTTATTTATTCTTGGCTATGCTGGGTCTTCGCTGCTGTGCATGAGCTTTCTCTGGTTGCAGTAAGTGGGGGCTACTCTCTACTTGGGGTGCACAGGCTTTTCCTTGTGGTGGCTTCTCTGGTTGCAGAGCGTACGCAGGGTCAGTAGTTATGACACACATGCTAAGTTGCCCCACAGCATGTGGAATCTTCCTGGACCAGGGATCAAACCTGTGTCTTCTTCATTGACAGACAGATTCTCACCCACTGTGCCACCAGAGAAGTCCATTTGTTCCCTTAAGTTGCTAATAGTAGTGTAAGAGACATGAAAACCAAACATATGTCTGCAAAGGTTTTGGTATGAAGAGATACTCATGTACCCCACGATTCGCCATACCTCTACACATTTTTATTTACTCTCTGAACAGTTTTTGTGTGTGTGGTGGACTATTGCTAACTGTATACACATTGCTGTACAACAAATCTGTAGAACTTTTTCATCTTGCATGACTGAAACCCTGTACCCATTGAGCAACAATTCTCCATTTCTTCCTCCTCATAGGCCCTGGCAACCACCATTCTGTTTCCATGAATTTGATACCCAAGTGAAATCATGCAATATTTGTCTTTATTGGTTCATTTAATAATGTTCTCAAGGCCATCCTTGATGCAGCATATGACAGAATTTCATTAAGGCCGAAAAATATTCCATTATGTGATGTGTGTATAATATGCATATGAGATATTATTTTACATATAATCTGTATCTTTTTACCCACCCAGTGAACTGTGAGGTTGCTTCCACATCTTGCCAATTGTGAATAATGCTGCAATGACCATAGATGTGCATATATTTATTCAAGATCTTTTCAATTTTTTTATAAATGTATACTTAGGAGTTGGATTGCCAGGTCATATAGCAGTTCTGTTTCTAATATTCAGAGGAAACTCCATACAGTTTTCTATAAAGGTTGCAACATTTTATATTTCCAACAATAGAGCATAAGTGTGTTAGTGTGTAAATTTCTCCATATCCTTACCAAACTTTTTTTTTCATACTGGTCATCATAAAATATGAGATAATTTCCATTGCGCTTGTAATCATTTCCCCAATGATTAGTAATATTGAGCATCTTTTCATATGTTTGTTGGCCATTTATCTTCTTTGGAGAAATGTCTATTTAATTCCTTCTCCCACTGTGTCAGTCAGTTCAGGCTGCCATAACAAAACAGATCACGTGGCTTAAACTGCAGAAATTTGTTTTCCTACAATTCTGGAGCATGGAAGTTTGATATCAGGGTGCCATCATGGTTAATCAAGTTCTCTTCCTGGCTTATAGGCAGCCTTGATATAAGTATGTGCTTATTAACCCCTTACCAGATATGTATTTTACAAATATTTTCTACTATCCTTTTCACTCTGTTCATTGTCTCCTTTGCTGCATAGAAGTTTTAAGCTTAATAAGTTCCATTTGTCTAATTTTACTATTATTAATGTATGTGCACTTAGTATATTTAGAAATCATTACCGATTAAATGACGTTTCACCCTTGTTTTCCTCTAAGAGTCTTATCAAGTCTTACATTTTTGAGTTGATTTTTCTACATGATGTAAGAGCTTCATTATTTGCATGGGGATATTTGTTTCCCAGTGCCATTCATTACAGGGATTAAGCTTTCCCCATTGTCTTGACACCTCTGATGAAGATCATTAGATCCCAAGAGTTTATTTCTGTTTACTTCTAGCTACCTCTTTCATTCCATTGATTGATAAATATGTCTTTATGTCAGTGGGCTTCCCCAATGACTCAGCAGATAAAAGAATCCACCTTCAATGCAGAAGACACGGGTTCAATCTGTGAGTTAGGAAGATTCTCTGGAGAAGAAAATGGCAACCCACTCCAGTATTCCTGCCTGAAAAAGACCATGGACAAAGAAGTCTGGTGGGCTACAGTCCAAAGGGCCACAAAGAGTCGGACACGACTGAGCAACTTACACACACTTTATGCCACTACTACACTCTTGATTACTGAACCTTTGTAATATGTTCAGCAGCCTGCAGTTTTGCTGTTCTTTCTAGAATTGTTTTGGTTGTTTGTGGGTCCTCTGAGATTCCATGTTAACTGTAGGATGGATTTTTCTATATCTGAAAAAAAAATCCATTGATATTTTTATAGGAGTTGCATTGAATCTTTAAATTTCTTTGGGTAGTATGAACAGCTTTGTTGAGTATTTTTGTCATGAAAGGCTAGTAAATTTATTAGATACTTTATGAACATCAGATGAAGCACAGATTAAGTTTTGTGTTTTTTTTTTTTTTTTAGAAAATTATGTGATACTCCTAGTGGAAGCATAGTAGTTGATGGTACAGAAATCACTTACGATTCCTCCTTTGCTAATCCTTGTCCTTGTCACTCTCTAGCTCAGAATTCTGTGTTCTTAATTAGAATGCCCAGAGTTTGGAAACATTTACCAATCAAAACACTGACTCTCATCATTTTTTAGGTAAACCTTCTTGGATGACCTTCAGAGTGAAGCACAGTAAACACCAGAAGGTAAATATTTCCCAAATCCTGTGACAAGAAAATCCTCCTCATGGAGGTAAGGAGAATATACAGAGATCCTAGAGACCGCTGCCTACCTGTGCTGTCTTTAGTACAATGTCTGACATCATCACCAACACTGGGCTGGAAGAAGCACAAACTGGAATCAAGATTGCCGGGAAAAATATCAATAACCTCAGATACGCAGATGATACCATCATTATGGCACAAAGTGAAGAGGAACTAAAAAGCCTCTTGATGAAACTAAAAGAGGAGAGTGAAAAAGTTGGCTTAAAGCTCAACATTCAGAAAACTAAGATCATGGCATCTGTTCTCATTACTTCATGGCAAATAGACGAGGAAACGGTGGCAGACTTTTTTTGGAGGCTTCAAAATCACTGTAGATGGTGACTGCAGCCATGAAATTAAAAGACGCTTACTCCTTGGAAGAAAAGTTATGACCAACCTAGATAGAATATTCAAAAGCAGAAACATTACTTTGCTGACTAAGATCCATCTAGTCAAGGCTATGGTTTTCCAGTGGTCATGTATGGATGTGAGAGTTGGACTGTGAAGAAAGCTGAGTGCCCAAGAATTGATGCTTTTGAACTGTGGTGTTGGAGAAGACTCTTGAGAGTCCCTTGGACTACAAGGAGACCCAACCAGTCCATTCTAAAGGAGATCATTCCTGGGTGTTCTTTGGAAAGACTGATGCTAAAAGCTGAAACTCCAATACTTTGGCCACCTCATGCGAAGAGTTGACTCACTGGAAAAGACTCCAATACTGGGAGGGACTGGGGGCAGGAGAAGGGGACAACAGAGAATGAGATGGCTGGATGGTGATGGACAGGGAGACCTGGCGTGATGCAATTCATGGGGCTGCAAAGAGTCGGACACGATTGAGTGACTGAACTGAAGAATAGCAACAGTAATTGGCTGTCTATTGTTACATTATTTTCACAGAATTTCAAACTTTAAGCATTTTACCTGAATAAGCTTACTTAAACCTTAAAACAATCCTACAGTACTTACTGGTAGGTACTATAACTATCACCATTTATACATCAAGAAATTGTGGTAAAGAAATGTTTGATTATATGCCTGAGATCACAGGATCACTGGTAGTGCATGCAATCTAATCAAAAGCACCTTCTCTAAACCCCTTACAAGCTGCTTAAAACTTCCATAATTCTATAAAGTTTACACTGTCTTATTCATACATCTTTTTATCACTCATTTGAGGGATGGTTTCAACCTCAGTTCTTTTGTGCTGTGCTAAAGTGAGGGATATGTTAAGATAGCCAACTAAGGGAAGCTTACAGATACATAGCGAAATTTATAGAGCAGGTGGTCCAAGATGAAGGAGATAGGATCCCCAACCTCAGAGCATCCTACTCCAGTAAGAAAGAGGAATCAACTCCCAACTCTGACAAGCCTCAGATTTTATGACTGAAAACCAACATGTAAAAAAATAACTGAAGGGACTTCACATCGGTAGAAGTAAAAATTCATCACCTGGAACTGATTTCAAATGTTCATTCTCGTAGGAAGATGTAACAGCTCCTTCCTCTGAGCTCTGATTAGGCAACTCTTATACGTGGAATTGTCAGGGGAGTGTAGTCTCCTCGGTTCTGTCTCATCTCATAAAAAATTTGAAGCAATGGACGTTAAAAGTCCTCAGCATGTCACAGCTCTCAGACAGACCATGTTCTAGCTCTCAGGTCTCAAAAAGACCATGTTATAGCTCTTGGACAGATAAGTGTTATGGCTCTGTGTTACAGCTCAGTTTTATTTAGAAAATAACAGGAAAATACATCCTTGAGGCATGAGGCCATGCCGACCCAAAATCGCGAAGAGGGAACAGAGAGCGAGAATGAGCGCGTGGAGGGGGAGAGAGAACCCCGGCCCTTTGGCTCCTCTTTTTATATGTCCCCCTCCCCGCCCCGCCGGGCCTGCCCTATGTAAACTGGGCTAGCCAGGAGTGCTGTTTGTTCTACCCAAGGTCCAAGGACCAGAGTGAGGACCTCGGGTAGATTTCACGGGCTTTTCCCTTCCTTGTCTTTTGGCCACCGCCATTCTGGACTCCTGTTTCCTATTCTAACTACCTAACATTACCCCCTCAAGAGATGGGAGGCCCAATTCTTTGGGAGTAGGGGCGTCGAGGTCTTTCTGGCTACTTCCTGCTGAACTGGGACGGCGAGGGGTATTGGGCCCCCCCCTCTTGCTGGTCTCAGGAGTCCTTACAGCAATGTCCATCTAAGGGTGAGCGATATTTCCCGTGGTCGGCTGTAGTTTTATGTATCTTTGTTGAACTGGCACTGCATGGTGTAGCTTGTTGACCTGGGCAGACAAAACAGGTTAGACAATTGACAGTACATGGAACAATCACAAGCAGCATCTATATGGCATAACAAGGAGTAGCAGGGGTATTAGCCAATTCCAAATTCCTATCGCCAGGATGGCTCAAATCCCTCCTTGTTCAGGGATCAGATCTATCTCCTGTCTGTTCTGGAGTACAACCCATGGCAAGCTGTGTTGGCTCTTTAGAGCTATCCTGAGAAATCCTATCCCCAGAAACTAGATTTTGGGGGTGTTCACTAGAATGGCACTCATATATAGTTCTGAATAGGTATCTGAGATCTCCCAGGGGCTCACAGGTATATTGAGTGTCCTCTTCTGTTTTCTTCTACAGCTTGACTCGTGAGTAGTGAATCCAGGAGTCATGTCCTGGTACCTTGACTGCTGTGGGGGTAGAAAGTATTATTAGGGGCCCTTCCATGTGGGCTGGAGTTGAGCCTTTGGGGACCCATCTTCTCAGACTTTAATTAGGACTTGAGTCCTTGGAGCATATAGTGGTGACTCCTTAGAGTCTTTTGGGTCTTGTTTCACACCCCACAAGCAAATATCCTATTGGAATTGCCCAATGGCTGTGGTATAAGACTGGAGGGTCTGAGCCTCTGGATCTAAGAAGAGGTCATTGACATAAACAAAAGGTCTCCCATATAGTCTCTCTTACGGACTAAGACCAACCTGTTCCTTAGGGGAAATACGGGTGCAGAGAGCTATTGGTAAATAGCTTACATCCCAGGGAGGTCTCCTGGGTTATCTTTTTTATCACTGATTTTAAGAATTGCTTGGCTCTTTCTACTTTTCCTGAAGACTGAGGCCTCCAGGCACAATGGAGATAATAAATAATGCCCAACGGTTTAGAGACCCCTTGGGTGACCTTAGAAGTAAATGATGTCCCATTGTCACTTTGTAATGACCTGGGAAGATCAAATCTCAGAATGATTTAACGGAGATTTTTTTACCATCTCAGCCTTCTCAGTCTGGGTGGGAAAGCCTTCAATCCAATCTGTGAATGTATCTATCATGACTAATAGGTATTTATACCCTTGAGAAACTGGCATCTGTGTGAAGTCCATCTGCCAGTCTTCTCCTGAGTACGCCCCACGTCGTTGGATGGGCTGGGCCAGCTGGGGTCTTCGAGCTCCTTGGGGGTTAAGTGGCAAGTCAGACAAGGGGAGACCACTTGCCTTAGTCATTTGGAAGCCTGATTCTCTGAAGGACCTTTCTAGTAATCTTTGGAAGGCCTTTTCCCTTAAATTAGTGGTGGCATGTATGAGTTAACCAATTTCCATTGGAGGTTTCCAGGCAGAAAAAGGGAGTCCCTCCTTTTGCAACCACCCCATATGATCTTCTTGAAAGCCCTCACTCTTAGCTTTAGTCTCACCTTCAGTATATGAGGGAGTTTTTGGCAAATTAGTCTGTGGAACTAAGGTGGTAACCCCTATTAGGTCATGGTTCTATAATGCTGCTCTCTTAGCTGCCTGATCAGCTGCTTGGTTCCCTCATGCCACTTCTGTGCTCCCTTTTTGGTGTCCTTTACAGTGGGAGACTGAAACCTCAGTGAGTAGATGGACTGCTTCCAAGAGTCTAATAATTTGATCACCATATTTGATTGGGGACCCTAGGGTGGTCAAATGGCCCCTTTCCAAATAGCAGCATATGAATGTAGCACCAGAAAGGCATACTTGAGTCAGTGTAAATGGCTACTTTTTTTCCCTTTCCCTAGCTCTAAAGCTCGAGTCAGGGCTATGAGCTCAGCTGATTGGGCTGAAGTACCTGGTGGCAGAGGCTTAGCCTCTATGGTCTCAAAATTGGAGACTACTGCATATCCGGCTTTTATTTTTCCATCCAAGACAAAGCTGCTTCCATCAGTGTATCAGATTTCCTCAGGGTTGGTCAGAGGATCTTCCAACAATCCCTCTCGGGGTTTTGTCCAGTGGTCCAATGTTTCTAGGAAAGAGTGAAAGGGGAGAGAGCCCTCGGGGGTAGGCAGGAGGGTGGCTGGGTTAAGAACCTCACAAGGGGATAGAGTGAGGCCTGGGTTTTCCATCAGCACTACTTGATATCTGAGGATTTTTTGATCAGACATCCGTAACGGTCTCTATTTAGGAGTTGTTTCACTTGGTGGCTGGTAAAAATAGTTTGACCCCCAAAGAGAGTTTTAAAGTATCTTTTATCAGGATTGCAATAGCTGCAAGATTTCAAAGACAGGGGGGCCAGCCTTGGGCAGCTGGGTCGAGCCTCTTGGATAAGTAAGCAACAAACTGGGGCTCAGATCCCACACTCTGAGTTAACACACCCAAGGCTATTCCCTCTCTTTCACGGACATAAAGTTGGAATGCTTTTTCTGGGTCTAGCAATCTCAAGGCAGGTGCCTGAGTTAAGGCTTGTTTAGTGTAGCCTCTGCTTTCTTTTGGAGTTCCCCACATTAGTGGGATTGAATCATCCTGCCCCTTTAAGCTGGGCAATTAGACCATAGTTGGTATCCAGATTCTATAATACCCAGTTAGTCCTAGGAAAGATTGCAATTGTTTTCAAGTTGTGGGGGAGGGCAACTGCAGGATTCCTTGTACCCACTCAGAGGACAGCCTCCTGGACTGAACTCCCAGGTAAGTGACTTTTGTCTCTACCATCTGTGCCTTAGCACGGGAGACTTTATATTCTCTCTCTGCCAAAAAGTTTAGAAACTGAATTGCATGTTGTTGGGCATTTTTCTCATCTGGAGAAATTAGTAGGTCATCTACGTGCTGTAATATTTTCCCATTAGGGCCCAGGTCCAGATCTAGGAGATCCCGCTACGGGCCTGTCCAAATAGGTGGGAGCTATCTCTGAACCCCTGAGGTAATACTGAGTCATCTGTTGGTGTTTTTCTCCTGGGGCCTCCCACTCGAAGGCAAAAAGATACTGGGATTCTTTAGCCAGTGGTATGCAAAAAAAATGCATTTTTGAGATTGAAGACTATAAACCACTTGGCACTGGGTGGGATTTCTCCCAAGATTACATAGGGATTGGATACTGTGGGATAGAGAGGGACTACAGCTTCATTTCTGATCCGGAGATCTTGAACCATTTGCCAGGTTCTGTCCTTATTTACTGACAGAAGTGGGGTGTTACATGGCTGATTGGTGGGTACCAACAGCCCACAAACAAGGAATTTATTAAAGGCTGTAGTCCCTCCCAGAAGAAGGCTCTCTTCTGAGGGGATTTTTTTTGGGGGGGGGGGGATATTTGTTTCTGAGTGGGAAACTGAGTGGGATCTCAGAGGATAATGATGACTGGTTCAGCTTGGAGGGCTTGTCCAGGAGTCCCCTCGTCCCACACCTGGGGGTTAATTTTGTCTTCTCATAGTCTTTGGTCCCTCTCTTTTGGAGAGGGTGTAATGGGTTCTTCAGTAATAACCAGAAGCTGTAAGGCTCTAGGGGCTGAAAAACTTCCCATCACAAGGGTGGTCCCCAGTTTAGTGAGTATATCTCTTCCCAATAAGGGAGTAGGGCACTCAGGGACCACCAGAAACTGGTGGGAAAATACTTGTCCATCCCAGCAACAAAGAAGTGCTTGGCTGAATCTTTTAGTAGTTGTTTTTACTGTAGCACCCAAAATGGTACAGGTTTGGGAGGAGAAGGCTCTGGAGCAGGAGATCAAGAGAGTAGGTAGCCCCCGTGTCAACCAAGATTCTCGGACCTACTGCCACACCCAGTTGCACCCTTGGCTCTAGCCCCGTGTTGGTCATCTGTGACAGGCGGGCTGGCTAGAGAGGCTGCTTCAGTCCTGTTGAACCATCGTGAGGGAAGGCTTGGTGCTTGACCTTGAGGCTCTTGGGTCCCAAGGGCAGAGTGCCACCCAAAGTCCCAGTTGATGGCATTTGAAACAAGTCATTTTAGGAGACTTATAATGGTTTGGACACTCTTTGGCCCAATGCCCCACCTGTCTACAGATTACACATTTGCCTCATGCCTTGTCCTTTAAAGACTCAGGGTTTGCCACAAGGCTTCCCTGGAGGGCGGCCAGCATGCCTATCTTTCCTTCTCTCCCTCTCCTGGGCCTTGGCCTCCTTCTCCTATTCTCTGTTATAAAAGGTATTGCTGGTTGTGTGGACCGTCTCATCTGAAGAGGAAGCAGGGTCCTGCTGCTGTAGCTGTTGTGATTTTATTCTGATATCTGATGCACACTGGGACATGAATTTATCCTTTAAAATCGCCTGTCCCTCATAATAGTCTATAAGTCCAGATTGGTAAACTTTTGGAGGGCCTCTTTATTCTTTCCAGAAGACTAACTCGCTGGGCTCCTCAGTTATTGATGAGACTGGGCACAGTCCCACAAGTAATAGGCTTCCTTCTATTTCCATGGGTGGACTTCCTCAGGGGCGAGTCTTTCTGAAGCTTATCTTACCCAGTACTCTTGAAACCTGAGAGCCAGGCATCCCCGAGTCAGGGTGCAAATCTCCAGGCAGGCTGAGGCATGACAGTCTCCTGGAGATCAAATCTCCAGGCAGGTAGAGGCAGGTTGGCCTCTGGAGAATTTGGTCCCTGGGATCAAGAAGTGATGACCTCCCAGGACCCCTGGACTGGCGAATCCCCAAGTTGGTTGAGGTGTGACAATCTTTCAAGGACAAGATCCCGAGGCAGGTCACGGCAGGTCGACCTTCTGGGACCCCCAGACTGGAGTTGGGCATCCCCAAGGTCTCCAGCATGACCAGTGCTGGGTGGGATTAAGAGGTTGCAATCTTAACTCATTTTGTTCAGAGGGGAATAGATATCATGATGTAAAGCAACCCAAGCCTGTGCCCTGAGACTGGGAAACAATGAAACAGTCATAAGCTTTATCCTCTTACTACTCTAAGGGATTGAAGTCATTGATTTCTTCCCCTAGTCCTCCATAAGAGCAGGTAAGGGTGTCTCCTCTGGTAAGCATTGTTGTCATAGACCCACTTTATGTAATAATAGAAGTAATGACAAAGGAGTGGGTTATCTGGCCCTGTTAAGGGCATTAAGGTATTTTAATAATAGACTGGGTAGAGCAACAAGGGGGCAGGGTTGCATACAAGGGGGCAAGGTCCTGATTGTAGGAGTTAGTAATTGGCTTAAGAACAAATTTGTTAAGAGGCAACAGACCAGATGTTCCATAANTAAGGGCATTAAGGTATTTTAATAATAGACTGGGTAGAGCAACAAGGGGGCAGGGTTGCATACAAGGGGGCAAGGTCCTGATTGTAGGAGTTAGTAATTGGCTTAAGAACAAATTTGTTAAGAGGCAACAGACCAGATGTTCCATAAGAGTAGAGTGGAGATTTGGTCCAGGAGTATGTTTATAACTTTAGGAGAAGGGTGGTAAGGGTTTGGGCCCAAACAGCCTGCAGGGCTAACTCCCAAAGTGGTAAACATTATCCCTGGAAGCCCAATTGCCTTTGAAGGGATGCCAACTGGTGAACTTCTAGCAGGCACTGTGTGCCTGTCGCCTGCCCTAGTGGGTTCACTGAGAGATGCTGGTGTTGTACATGCTGTAGGAAACATGTAAGATGAAGGGCTGAATATCTAGAAGGATTGGATATTACACAGTATTTCCCTCCCAAGGGCCAGCTATTTTCTAGTTGTTCCTCCAGAAGATTGCAGAGGCGACACTGTGGGCCTGGATGGGGCTCAGGAAAAAAGCATGAAATAGGAGGGAAGGGGACAGGGCACAACCTTTGAAAGAATGAAACAGCACAAGGGCATAACATAAACTGATTAAAATCAATTAGGTCTAAGATGACAAGTGAAATTCAAGCAAACCTTAATCCCCAATCTGTAAACTAAATGACACACCCAGAGGTGGCAGGACAGCTCCAAGGCACTGTCAAAAGACAGAGGAGTGGGTGGTTCCCCAATGGCTGGGCTGATCCTCCCACTCATTAGCATATTAATACACTCAGCTGGCAAAACCCAGCCAGGCCACATTCCATGTTAAGAGCCCTCAGCAATAGCCCACAGTGTGCTTCTCTCTGAATCCTAACAAATCTACCTCTTACCAATCACTTTATCCCTCACTGAATTTTTGCAATGAGACATCAGAGCCTGAGCTTCATTAGGTCCTGAAGCCAAGCATCCTGGATTTTGGCTGGGCTCCGAGTCCCAGGAGAGAGCGCTAAAGGACAGGAGGAAAAAGCCGTGGGAAAAACGTGCCAAGGAACCCCCTTCATAGCCTGCCGGAAAATCTGCTAAATAGTTGACCTGTGCTCACAGTTTTCATTGGCCTGATCCTTGGCACAAAGATTAAGGACAGCCCCACCAGCTAGTGGGGCTCAGCAGGTAGTGCCTTTGGAACATACCGAAGAGTAGCCTCTCCGGAGTCCCTCAGTTGTGCCCACTGCCACCCATCTGTTTGCGAGGAGGTTTGAGGAAACAAGAAACTGTAAAGGAATTAAGATTTTGTTAGGCACATGTCCCTCCAGCCACAGGAGCAAGGACCTCCTACCTTAACTGGAGGTTTTCTGGAATCTGAGACTGAGCCGTGTGAGCTTTCTGCTAAGTCTGTTTTTCGCTGTCCCGGTTTCCAGCACGATGGGCCTCTTGTCACTTCCCCTGCGCTGGATTTTCTTTGCACTCCTCGTCTACCTCAGGAGCTTTCGCCAAGTTGGGCTCCTGCCGTGCTTGGCCTCATCCTTGCGGGGGACCACGCTGAGGTTGTTTCAGCCAGGTTAAACCCAAGTCACGACACCATAGATGTCAGGAGAGTGTAAGAGATTACTGAGGAGACTTGGTTCTGTCTCATCTCAACAAAAATTTGAAACGATGGACGTTGAGGCTCTTGGCATGTCACAGCTCTCATACAGACCATGGTATAGCTCTCGGGTCTCGAACAGACCGTGTTGTAGCTCTTGGACAGATCAGTGTTATAGCTCTGTGTTACAGCTCAGTTTTATTTAGAAAATAACAGAAAAATACATCATCGAGGCGTGAGGGCGTGCCGACCTAAAGATGTCAAGAGAAGAGAGAGAACGAGCGCAGGGGGGAGAGAGACCCCCCGGCCCTTTGGCTGCTCTTTTTCTGTTTGTTTTTTTTCCTCCCCCTGGGCCTGCCCTGTGTAAACCGGGCTAGCCAAGAGCGTTGTTTGTTCTACCCAAGGTCCTCACTCCGGTCCTCGGACCTTCCTTTGTTCTGTTTTCACGGGCTTTTCCCTTCCTTGTCTTTTAGCCACCGCCATTCTGAACTCCTTTTTCCTATTCTAACTACCGAACAGAATCATTTGTTTAGCCTGCCCCTGTGTCGTGAGCCTTGAAAGCCTAGGCCGTATCTGTTAATTCTTAGAAGTTCAGGCCCAGCTAACAGCCCCTGAGGGCCCTCTGAATGTTTTCTGAATGAGTGACTCCACATTTAAACATTCATCTAGGAGGAAGAAGGTCAAGGAATGCTGAAGATAGTATCTGTGAGCCAGACTTCAAATACAGAGACAGCTGAGGGGGTAAATTGATAGCAGGGATGGACTCTCACATTCATACTGTATCAAATAGCTCACAGACATTTTGTTGAATATTAAATTTCATGTCCACTATAACATCAAGAATTAGCATGTATACCAATTTATGGATCAGGTAACGGAGGAAAACCAGCTAGTTGTACAACCTTATTCAAGCAGAATTGATGGGACCAGCTACTTTAATTCCAAACATTGTCTCAATGGCCACAGCAATCTGCAGCTTTCAGCTTCTTTTCTTTTTTTTTTTTCAGCTTATTTTCTTTATTGTCTATATATATTTCTGCCAATCATCTTTTTTCTTCCCAATCTCACTGCTTCATCACTTCATTTTCCAGATGCGTTTTGTCCCCTCTGTACTTTTCCACACTTCCTCATTCATCAAAGGGGCACTATTTAATAGAAACCCCACCCCACCCCGGTTTTCTCTGAGCCCTTACCCTCTTCTTTCCTGACCTTGTTGATTCTCCAGCTATTCTCCCTGCCTTGCTCTCACTTTTATGGAAAAAGTTGAAGGGAAAGAACCTTAAGATATGAGTTCTAGTTTTGATTCACTACCCACTTAGGTCCTTTATTTACACTCCAGTGTTCAGACCCCCTTTCCGCTGCTCCTCCCCCCGCAACACTGGATATTTCCAAGAATTGTCAAAGTATTAACTAAAATCATGCTTGGGAAAACACTTCATAAAGTCCTAAAGAACTAAAGAAATGTATGTTGTCTTTTACTATGTGACTCTCACACAGAAGGTAATGTCCAGGGCACTAGTAAGTAACAAACCTAGTTTGAAGGAACTGCCAGGAGCATCAAATTTGCTGAAGACACGTGGCCCCAAGCACGCCCAGATACCAGTGCCCCCTCCCAGAGAAGCAAGTACCTCTGAACAGCACCCCAGACAAAAAGTGGTAAGAGGAAATAACTTGGGTACTTCACTTTCTCTAATTCCTCTAGAAAGGCTAATAACTATGGCCCAGGTATATAGGGTAGACTTTGGGTAGGTATGGATTTAAGCTGGACTGATCTGAGACCTAAAGTTAGCACTGTGGCCTTTTCTCACTTTTATGGAAAAAGTTGAAGGGAAAGAACCTTAAGATATGAGTTCTAGTTTTGATTCACTACCCACTTAGGTCCTTTATTTACACTCCAGTGTTCAGACCCCCTTTCCGCTGCTCCTCCCCCCGCAACACTGGATATTTCCAAGAATTGTCAAAGTATTAACTAAAATCATGCTTGGGAAAACACTTCATAAAGTCCTAAAGAACTAAAGAAATGTATGTTGTCTTTTACTATGTGACTCTCACACAGAAGGTAATGTCCAGGGCACTAGTAAGTAACAAACCTAGTTTGAAGGAACTGCCAGGAGCATCAAATTTGCTGAAGACACGTGGCCCCAAGCACGCCCAGATACCAGTGCCCCCTCCCAGAGAAGCAAGTACCTCTGAACAGCACCCCAGACAAAAAGTGGTAAGAGGAAATAACTTGGGTACTTCACTTTCTCTAATTCCTCTAGAAAGGCTAATAACTATGGCCCAGGTATATAGGGTAGACTTTGGGTAGGTATGGATTTAAGCTGGACTGATCTGAGACCTAAAGTTAGCACTGTGGCCTTTGGAAAGGAAAATCTTACATATTTTCTGAGGTTCTGACTGCTTATCTGTAAACTGAAGAAAAGCAATCTTGTTATTTTCAAACACACTGTAAAGTGTTTGAAAGCATTAAACATAAACGTGTTGACATATTGAAGTTGTTCAACAAATCTAGCTGTAATAATAGGACCATGCTTTGTTAGTGTTTATGCCTAGGCCTCTGCACAATGCCTTATCTGTAATGTGCCCTCAACATATATTTTCTGAGTGCATGTGTCCGTGAACTATTTTCTAAGTAAGAACGTTGGGAAATTAAACCTACTAACAGGAAGTACAGGATGCTAACATTAAACTGGGCATCTTTAGTCAGTGTGTAGCCTCAGTCTCTCTGAACCAGTAGTTCCATGCCATGCAGTGTGGCCAATAAATAAATAATGTAACATTAATGAATAAAAATACATACATATAATTTTTTTTAATAAATGTAAAAAAATCTTGTAACGAAGTATACAAATGAACAGGTGGGCAATACCACAGTTTCTTATCAAACAGGATCTAACTCTCCAGACCCCACCAGCCTTGCTCAGCTTCTCTTCTCCAACTCAGAACTCAGAAGAAAGGAGACTGAAGTGAAGATGTACAGCCTACAGTAAGTACCAAGAGGTCAGCGAGCCCCAGGACAACAACCACCTCTGTGACCCACCCCATGGGCCCATTTGATAGGAGACTGAAGTGAAGATGTACAGTCGACGAGAAAGAGCGAGCCATGTGTACCAAGAGGTCAGCGAGCCCCAGGATGACGACTACCTCTGTGAGTGACCCCATGGGCCCATTCACGGAGAAGAGGTTATGAGGCCTTGGCACAATAATATAACCTGACCATTTGGTCCCCCAATCATCCCTTCCCTCTTATGACTTGAGGTACAGGATCAAGGCCAAATGCCATGAGCGCCCTGTTTCATTCTGAAGTTCTTTATGACCAGCAACATCACTATACCTCCCCTCATCCCCGCTGCTCTCACCTCCAGATTGTGAGAAGTATGAGAACTTCATTGACAGCTGTGCTGTCATGGGCTCCTGACCTTTGTAAAGGACTGTGCAGTGGAGAAGGGGCATGCCAATCTCTCAGCCCTCAGTCTGCCCCCTGGGTTAAGTATCAGATCAGGCATCCCTGAGGCTGGGCTTGGAGTGTGGAACAAGGTGTCTGATCTGCCGCTAGGCCTGCACTTTGGCTCCTTCGTGGGCCAGATCACAGACGATGAAGAGGCTGCCAAGAGTGGATACTCCTGGCTGGTGAGAACACCCCTCATCCCCTGTCCTCTGACCTCCAATCACTGGTGCATGTGGCGGGGGACCTCATGTCTACATGTGAGGATGTGGATGAGGATAACATGGCCAGCCCTGTGTACTGTGTACACTGTGCATTAACACGGGACTTCTATCTAAAGATCAGAGGAGAGGTGGGAGCACAGTGGTACAGGCACACAGAAGTGGCTTCTCCCGTGTGGAGTCCTTGCCCTGAGTGCACCAACAGACTCAGACATGGAGGTGATGATTAAGGAGCTTACCACGTGGTGACAACTGACAACTAATTCATGGAGGCTGAAGAGCACTGATGATAGCAAAGGGAAATAATTCTTCTGTTACCTCCCACCAAGAAAGAAAAAGAGAAGTTTTTAACCCTTTTTCTGACACTCAGATCACCAAAGGCAGAAACTGCTATGAGTACGTAGATGGAAAGGAGATGTCTTGGGCCAACTGGATTAAGGTGAGTGCAGTGAGCCTGCAGGTATGAAGGTCGCTCCTCCTTCAAGCCCACACCCTTTTCCTTCTCAACCAGCCTCCTTCAATACCTTTCACATCTTTCCTCTTTTTCCACCATACTATGTTCTTTCGTTTCAAAAGACAATAGAATCAAAGAAATAAAAATGTAGTGAAAGAAAGTGAAGTCGCTCAATCATGTCTGACTTTTTGCAATCTTGTGGACTGTAGCCCACCAGGCTCCTCCATCCATGGGATTCTCCAGTCAATACTGGAGTGGGTTGCCATTTCATGTGCCCTCAAAATGTAAGTCTCTATGCTCAACAAAATTGGGGTACTTGAAAAAACTTGAGGAGTTTAGACTCACCAGGGACACTTTAAACTCACCTAACTGACCCTTACCAACCACTTCCTGTGTTCCAAGACAATAGAGTTCATTACTGAAGCAGATCACACAACCCATGTCCTTTTGGAGGACATACTTCAGATAGAAATTAACCATTTTAGGAATATGTAACCTTTTCTACTTTTGAAGAACTGTACAGTGCCAGAATAACCTAACATGAGGGACCTTGAGCCCATGAGAGCAGCAACCTCCCCAGGCTAAGCTCTAGTGCGAAGTGGGCCCTGACGCCTGGGAAGGAATGGGGGTCACGACCTTTCTCTGAGGGTCTTTCATCAGAGGAAGCAGAAAGTGGATATTACTGTTCTGTGTCTCGGCTAAGTCAGAGCACACTCCAAGTTTCCACAGGAAGGGGTCGGCAAGTGAATGGGACCCTGTATACATGTGGGGAGACTGGAGAAAGGCCTCAGAAAAGAAAGGAGGCTGGGGTGAGTGCTAAGGAGTACATGCTAGCCTAGAAGTACCAAGTTCTGTGGAATAAAAGGGAACTTTGAGTTTAGAGGAGCTAGAGGTCACCAGTCTTATGGTCAGTCCAGGTGAAGGCAAATATGGAACTAGGCTCTGGAAAATGGCTAATTAGGTAAGGAAAGAAAAGCGTTCCAGCCAGGATTAGGACTGGAAATAGGATCTGGAGATAAGAATTCACATGGTGCGGTCAAAAGTGTGAACAGAAAGTCCCCAGGAGGGGTGGTGGGGGCTGTGGCAGCCTCAGAGACTGAAGGCCAGGAGCTGGGATCAGGTCTGACAGCTGGAGGGGACTCATCACTTGTGGTTTCTTTCTTTCCCAGCCTCAACTCCAGGTATGTGAACTGTGCCCAGGACGACAAGGAGCAGAACCTGGTAGCCTTCCTGACTCACAGGCAGATCTTCTACTGAACCTGCCGGGTGGTCAGCCCAGGCTGTGAGCTGCTGGTCTGGTACAGGGACAAGTACAGCCAAGAGCTCAGCATTAAGTGTGGCAGCCCGTGGAAGAGTGCGCTCATGGCCAGCAGAGGTGAGTGCTATTCTTCAAGCACCCCACCCCATCCTAGGGAGCTTCCCTGGTCTGACTCTGAAGCAGAGTACAATCCAGTGTAAAGTCACCCCACTCCATCCGAGGGAGCTTCCCTGGTCTGGCTCTGAAGCAGAGTGCAATCCAGTGTAAAGTCAGTCAAGTCTCAATTAAAATGCCTCAGAAATTGATTCATTTCATACAACTTTTAGGAAAAAATTATATTAAAACTTTCTGTTCTCATTTTTAATACTTCATGCAAAAAATACATGACATCACATCCTGCTGAAAGGCTTAGAGGCAAAAAGCAAATTTTCTAGCCCCTACCAGTTCTCTCATCTTTAGCTGTTTCTTCCTCATTTCCTCCACATTTCTAAGTGACAGGTGTATACTGATTCGCATTCAGTCACTGTTTCAGTTCAATGTCATGTGAGTTCATACTCTGTGCCAGACTGGGCTCCATGCCCTGAAATAGAATCACCTTCTGAGGCAACATATGCTTAATACCAGAAAGGCTGCTGGTTGCTATGAGAAAAACCAGTCCAGGAAAAGGGCCTCGGCTCAGTGTGAGCAGCGGGTGGGGTGTGGCAGAGGATGGTGGGGCAGGGTCTCTCCAGAGGTAACACCTGTAGGAAAGGATTCAAGGCAGGGGATCAGCCAGTGCCATAGCCCCAGGGTCAGGAAAAGAGGCCATGCCAGTGGTTGTAGGAGGAAGTACAGAGGGAGATGAAGGAGGATGGATGGAACATGGAAGCCTCAGGGCCCATGTTCATTTGCAGGCACCTGGAATCTTCCAGGGTGACATGGAACAACAGTGCAGCTTTCAGCTGCAAGTGGCATGTTCTCTGCTCTAAGATGATGCTTCGGTTCATTTTTGGGAAGGGACAGCAGTGGGAAATCCCTTCAGAGGTCAGTTCGTTGCCAGATGAGAGGGGACAGTGGGCTGGCTAAAGAAGCATGGGAGTCAGGGTGTGAAGAATGGCACCCCACCCCAGTACTCTTGCCTGGAAAATCCCATGGACAGAGGAGCCTGGTAGGCTGCAGTCCATAGGGTCGCTAAGAGTCGGACACGACTGAGAGTCTTCACTTTCACTCATTGGAGAAGGAAATGGCAACCCACTCCAGTGTTCTTGCCTGGAGAATCCCAGGGATGGGGGAGCCTGGTGGGCTGCCATCTATGGGGTCGCAGAGAGTTGAACACAACAGAAGCGACTTAGCAGCAGCAGCTGCAGGATGTGAAGAGTCTGGATGGAGATGTATTTTCAAAAAGATTTCCTCGTACATTTTAAATGGACTAGACTGAATAAAATAAATGAGGTATGAATACTTGTGAGGCTTGAGAAAGAACACATCTTCATTTTATGATTTATGGAAAACAGAGAGAAGCAATTCATGAACCAATGGGGGCAACAGGAACCAGAGACCTCTAGTCCATGGGACCTGGGCCACTCGGTCTCATCCAGTCTGAATCCCACTTCGTGTAGAGACCCAGACACAGAGGCTGCTCTTTGAATGAAGACCCTCAAATTCAGCTTTACTTGCACATGCTAGAGCATCACCCTCTGTGCTGCCTCCCATATTCAGAGAGCGAGGCACCCCTAACTTAATAGACCTTTTCCCCTCACAGAGAGCCACTCAGGATGATTCCACCTAAGTCATCAAGAGTCTTATCTCTCAATAGGATAAAATACCTGTGACCACTGTGACATGAATTTTCAGATACTTATACGTAGGGAAAGGTCCCTGCAGACCCATCTCTATCAGGAGAGACGCTGCCTCTGATGCTACTGGAAGGTCCCTAGTCTGGGCAATATGTAGAAAAGGTCCTTGACACAGGCTTCCTGGATTTCTGTAGAAGATGCAGAGAATAAGAATGGAATGGGAAAGTGGACTATAAAGGCACACTTGGTGGGAGACAGATCTTGCACTGTCAGCACTAAGATGATTAGTGGGGCAGGCCTTCAGTTCAGTTCAGTTCAGTTCAGTCGCTCAGTCGTGTCCGACTCTTGGCGACCCCATGAATCGCAGCACGCCAGGCCTCCCTGTCCATCACCAACTGCCAGAGTTCATTCAGATTCACATCCATCAAGTCAGTGATGCCATCCAGCCAGCTCATCCTCGGTCGTCCCCTTTTCCACCTGCCCCCAATCCCTCCCAGCATCAGAGTCTTTTCCAATGAGTCAACTCTTCGCATGAGGTGGCAAAAGTACTGGAGTTTCAGCTTTAGCATCATTCCTTCCAAAGAAATCCCAGAGCTGATCTCCTTTAGAATGGACTGGTTGGATCTCCTTGCAGTCCAAGGGACTCTCAAGAGTCTTCTCCAACACCACAATTCAAGAGCATCAATTCTTCGGTGCTCAGCCTTCTTCACAGTCCAACTTTCACATCCATACATGGCCACAGGAAAAACCATAGCCTTGACTAGGCGGACCTTAGTCAGCAAAGTAATGTCTCTGCTTTTGAATATACTATCTAGGTTGGTCATAACTTTTCTTCCAAGGAGTAAGCATCTTTTAATTTCATGCCTGCAGTCACCATCTGCAGTGATTCTGGAGCCCAAGAAATAAAGTCTGACACTGTTTCCACTGTTTCCCCATCTATTTCCCATGAAGTGACGGGACCAGATGCCATGATCTTTGTTTTCTGAATGTTGAGCTTTAAGCCAAATTTTTCATTCTCATCTTTCACTTTCATCAAGAGGCTTTTTAGTTCCTCTTCACTTTCTGCCATAAGGGTGGTGTCATCTGCATATCTGAGGTTATTGAGATTTCTCCCAGCAATCTTGATTCCAGCTTGTGTTTCTTCCAGCCCAGCGTTTCTCATGATGTACTCTGCATAGAAGTTAAATAAGCAGGGTGACAATATACAGCCTTGACACGTACTCCTGTTCCTATTTGGAACCAGTCTGTTGTTCCACATCCAGTTCTAACTGTTGCTTCCTGACCTGCATACAGATTTCTCAAGAGGCAGGTCAGGTGATCTGGTATTCCCATCTCTTTCAGAATTTTCCAGTTTCTTGTGATCCACACAGTCAAAGGCTTTGGCATAGTCAATAAAGCAGAAATAGATGTTTTTCTGGAACTCTCTTGCTTTTTC